>JBAGKK010047722.1:0-10218 GCA_037177015.1 Euceroptres primus
GAAAAAATTAAAAGACGATTTTCTCAAAACCCCACCTTTTTTTGCCCAAATTTTTTTTGCTAAATTGGTACTCATATGATGAAGAAATTATGTAAATTTCGTGCGTGCTAAACTACTTTCGTATACAAAAGAATTTTTTTTAATGAAATCTAATTTTCGAATTTTTCTCACAACTGACGGCACATATGAAAAAATATCAACGAAAGTTTGATCCTTTAAAAAAGTTCTACACGAAAGCCCTTTTACTCTTTTATACCTTGCATCGTTTGTAAGAAAAATTTGAAAATGTGATTTTGTAAAAACAGAAATTGTCTTGAACTCAAAAATGGTTTGGCCAACATAAAACTCACTGGATGATTTCTTTATGTAAACATAAATTTTTTAAAAATATTTTTAAAAGTTAAAAAGGTGGTTTTTTCAATATAGTCAATCATTTTTTTAAGTTGAATTCTGCAAACATAAAATTGAAATTTTATCGAAAAACCCATGTTTTTAATTTTTTAAAAATATTTTTTAAAAATTAATTTTTACAAAAGAAAACCATTAAGCGAGTTTTATGATCGTCAAACCATTTTTGAGTCCAGCACAATTTCTTTTTTTACAAAATCACATTTTTAAATTTTTCTCACAAACGATGGATGAAATAATAATAGAGTAAGAGGTCTTTTGAGCAATAATTTTTCAGGGGGTCTACCAGACCGAGAAATCGGGAAAAAACCGGGAAAAACCCGGGAAGTTGATTTCACCTGCAGAAAACCGGGAAAATCCCGGGAATTGTATTTTAGATCGGGAATTTTTTAATTTAATGGCATAATCTAGTTATTTTCACTTTATTTACGACTATTTGAAAAGGGGAAAAAACAAATTTCAAAAATAGAACTGAACATTAACTTTTATTTTTGCAAAAATTAATAATAAAAGTGTATAATTTAATATTTAAGAGAGGCAAAATATTCTAATGTGTTTATTTCGTGAGAAATTATAAGTTATCTAGGGTAATATATACGTCTATATCCATATTCTTCAGGTTCGACCTTTTGTCAATTTTATATGTATTTTTTCGTGTAAAAGGTCAAATTAATAAAAACATCTCTTAGTAGTGGTAAAGTCCGAAATGTTGCCTATCAATACTAACAAATGTTTTTATTAATTGGATCTTTTACATGAAGAAAATACATATAATATATACGTTATTGTAAATAAAAAATATAAAATTGGTCGAAAAAATGAAAAGCAATAAACAGCAATAAACAGTTTTATTGATATTTTTGCGTATATACCATCAGTTGTGAGAAAATTTCGAAGTTTCGATTTCATTTAAAAAAACTCCTGTTTACAAAGGTAGTTTAGCCCACATGAAAATTACCTAATTTTTTCATTCCAAAAGTACCAATTTAGTAAAATACGTTTTTTTATTTCCTTTAAAAAACAACATATTTCAGAGACGACTGATTCTGTGACTTGAAGTTGCACTGTCTGCCTGTTTTGAAATGGATTTGCTCTTTACCATTTTTTAATTTTTAAAAAATTTTTTAATGGATTTTGAAACAGTAAGAAACTGTATAAACTGCTCTCTAAATCTGAATCAGTTAAATTTTACTAATTCATCAGTGACTGCATTTTAGCTATAGCAATTAGTAGAATTCTACTGACAATTAGTAAAAAATTACTAAAATCAGTCAGAAGAATTCTACTAATCTCAGTTTCAGTAGAAATTTCAGTAGAAATTTACTAAAATTTTAGTAATTTTTCACTAATTATTAGTAGAGTTCTACTAATTGCCATAGCTGAAAAATTACTAAAATTTCAGTAGATTTTAGTATTTTTTAAATTTTAGTAATTTTTTACTAATTGTCAGTAGAATTCTACTAATTGCCATAACTAGATTGCAGTCACTGATGAATTAGTCAAATTTATTTAGTGAAAAATTAATAATACTTCAATAGATTTCTACTGAAATTTTAGTAATTTTTGAGTAATTGTCAGTAGAATTGTACTAATTTCAGTTGGAGTAGAAATTTCAGTAGAAATCGACGGAAATTTTAGTAATTTCTCACTAATAATCAGTAGAGTTCTACTAATTGCCATAGCTAAAAAATTACTAAAGTTTCAGTAGATTTCTACTGAAATTTTAGTAATTTTTTACTAATTGTCAGTAGAATTCTACTAATTGCCATAGTTAGAATGCAGTCATTGATGAATTAGTAAAATTTAATTAGTGAAAAATTACTAAAATTTCAGTTCATTTCACTGAAATTTTAGTATTTTTTTTACTAATTTTTAGTAGAGTTCTACTAATTTCAGTTTTAGTAGAAATTTCAGTAGAAATCTACTGAAATTTTAGTAATTTTTCACTAATTGTCAGTAGAATTCTACTAATTTCCATAGCTGAAAAATCACTAAAATTTTAGTAGATTTCTACTGAAATTTTAGTAATTTTTTTCGAATTGTCAGTAGAGTTCTACTAATTGCAACAGCTGAAAAATTACTAAAACTTCAGTAAATTTCTACTGAAATTTTAGTAATTTTTTACTAATTGTCAGTAGAATTCTACTAATTGCCACAGTTAGAATGCAGTCACTGACGAATTAGTAAAATTTAATTAGTGAAAAATTACTGAAATTTCAGTAGATTTCTACTGAAATTTTAGTAATTCTTTATTAATTATCAGTAGAATTCTACTAACTGCCATATCTACAATCCAGTCACTGATGAATTAGTAAAATTTAACAGTTTCAAAGTAAGAGAGTGAATAAAAAAAAACCTTAATATCTCAAAAATGGCAAAAATGGCAAAGTTCTTAAAGGAAAATTTCCAAAAAACTCATTTTAGTCTGAAAATGTTAAAATATTCATAAAAAATGCAAAAACGTCGCTATATTAATTTAAAAAATACGTGTCTCCTTATTTTCCACGTACAAAAACATATTTCACTAACAAGCCAATCCTGAACATAACACACGCCGACCTGCATGATTTGAAATGGTTTCGGTCATAAATGAGTGGTTGACAATTTGAAGGGGTTGAATGATCAAAAAAGAATTGTCCATTTTGTAAAAAATATTAAGAAGTATTTATTAAACTAAAAAAGGCAGTTTAATTTTGATCCTTTAGTTAATTCTTTTCATGTTTAGTTTTACTTTGCATTTTTTTCTCTTATAATATTTTTCTTTAATTGAGATTATACAATTATTAATACAAAAAAGCGTCCTGCAACTCAAATTTCTCAGCGTAAATAATTTTCAGAGAGCCAAGTTGTCCCCTGGAGAACGCAGGCTATTAAAAAACAACTCTTTTATGCTTTGTCAGTGATTCTCATAATTTAACAATTCTGTAATTACAGCACGCGAGACGCGACGGTATCAAAGCGACTCTCTAATTCCATTAAGTCGGAGTAAGATAACCGTGATTGCCGAGTGAGCGGAGGAGGGGGGGGGGGTGGGAGGCTGAAAAGGTAATATTATTTGTGAGGATATCAGAGAAGAGGGTACACGATACATAAAGAGAGTGAGAGGTACGAAGATCGATATTTTTGACTGCAATTTAGTCTGCGTTTAATCAACGTTTAATCACCTCGTCAACAGTCCGGTTAATCCGCGAACTTGCTTTTGCCGAGGCAGTATGCCCGGATGACGACGACGCCATGTTTAAACTCATCATTATTCGAGGCGCTAATAGAGCTCCCGGGGAAAATACCCTTGCGGCTTCGCTCACAAAAAGACGCTCAGCGAAAATGCGAGTTTTGCCATCTATCATCAAATTGTCGTCCTTCTCCATTTTCTGAACAAATTTCAGCGATTTTGGAATTGAATTCAAAATCGGGGAATGAGAATAAATACTATCTTGAGGATTTCCGCAAAAATAGGACTTTTAACCCTTTAGCTATCAGCGTAGCAAAGTAACGTTCACTTCTTTCAGTTTTCTTGAACACAAAAAACCATTATTGTGAGTTTTGGTGCATCTCATTTAAAATAATTTAAAACAATTGAAATTCTCATTATGATTTCATTTGTTTCTAAGTTTCATTTTTGATGCAACTCAATTTGAGCTTGAATTCAGCGTTACATTCAAAATAATCGTTCTACTGTGAATTTTCATGTAATAAACTTAAAATTCTGCAAAATCACTATGTGGATTAGATAAAAACGGAGTATTCCGCATCTCGTAAGGTAGTTAGAAGTTATCGTGTACTCAATAGAAGCTGAGAAAACTCAAAAAAAATTTTTAATCTTTTCTTGCAGAAAACAATCAGAAAATAAACTGATTCCTGATTTTTTTCAGAATTTGTAGACAACGGGAAAAGCGTCTGGTAGCTAAAAGGTTTTCAGTAGAGGGTGGGGGAAGGGTTCTGGTAGCTAAAGTTCTCAGTATAGAGTTATTAGGAAAAAATGAATTATATTCGCAGTAAATATTATTTTCTATATTAGGCGAAATTCGTTTAAAATCATGAAGGTCGGCGGGTGATATGTTGAGCATTGACTTGCCAATGAAATATGTCTTGGAAAATAAGGAGACACTTATTTTTCCAAATTAACAAAGCGACTATTTTACATCTTTTTTGAATATTTTAAAATTTAAAGGGTAAAATGAGTTTTTTGCAAATTTTACTTTCAAAACATTGCCATTTTTGCAATTTTTAGATATTAAGGTTCTCCTTGTTTCAATTTGTCGAATTTTTTTCACTCTGTCAAAATCCACGAAAAAATTAAGAAATAAAAAATGTAAAGTTATTTAGATTTTTTGAAATAAGGAAAAAAAAATTTCTCCTTTTTTTCTTGGAATTTTTAGGACTAATAGGTACTTAGTACCTATTCTTAGTTTCTATCTTAGTATCTTATTCTACTTACCATAAATTTCCCATTGGTGTTTTTTTTGCTTTTCAGGAAAAAATATTTTTTTTTCTTCAAAATCTTGCCATTTTTGGAATTTTTGAGATTTTAAGGTTTTTCTTATTGCGGTTTGTCAAGTTTATTTCTCTCTTTTGAAACCAATGAGAAAAATAAAGAAACTTTAAAAAATCGTGCAGCTATTTCGATTTTTTTAAAAATTAAAACATGAAATTCTCCCAAAGCAGCTACCTATTTTTTTCGCTAAAATTTTCAAATGTAATAGGTTACATTTAGTCCAATTACCAGAAAATTTAAACCTGGGGTGTATTTGTATTTAGAAAGAGAAAAAATCTATTTTTTCCTAGTATTTTAGCATTTATAAGGGTGATTGCCAAAAAGTTGACCATGTTAGACCACAAAATTTTTGAAACAAATATTTCAGGTCGCCTAAAATATTTTTTTTAACCCAAGAGAGTACGAAAAAGTGAAATAGAGAGATCAAGGAATACATTTTTTCGTCACTGGCCTAACAAAGTTCGCAATGTATGGCATTTGACCTGAACAGAATAAATATTTGAAGAATCTTTTAAAAATATTCTAAGAACAGATAAAAATTATTAAAAATATGGAAAACATCTGTGATTGCGCTATTTATTTGATTTTGATTTTACAGCTAAAAGATGCCCTCTCTTTTAATAAAATTTTGAATTAATAGATCAATAAATATGACATTTTGTAAAACATATTGTGCAAAAATAGTGATTATTGACTGCTATTTGGAAATACTGATGAGAAATCCATTTTCAACTCTATGAAAATCTTCTATAGCCTAAAATTAACAAATCTATGTCGTATTTTGAATAGTTTGAATCAAGATCTTTAAGTTTCATCTTAAAATAATAAACTCGTAAAACCTGACACAAAACTTGGGGACACAGCGATTTTTACCATTTTCAACTAAAAAATATTCAACTTATCCATTATCATCTTTTTCAACTCATTTCAAGCGGTTTTCATAAGCCCAAATTATTAAAGAAAATATTTTTGATATTATTTAGCAATTTTCTATTTTAAATTTATGTTTGGCACATCGCGTAACCTGACATTTTTCAAACATTTTTATTTATAATTTCTATACGAAGTCGTTTAAAATTTTGAAACTTTCCGAAATTATGTCCTGATATGAGTACTTTGTTCAGATATATTTAGGAAAAATTAATTATTCACAGCAAATATGAAAAATGGTAGGGACTTAAAATGGTCAACTTTTTGCCAATCACCCATAAATAGTCCGAAGTAAAAATAATACACGTGAAACGACGTTTTACAACAACGAAATAGTTTTACCATTTTTTTCTTCTTTCTTTGGTTCCCGTATCAGTTTCAAAAGAGTAAAAAAACATTACAAACTGAAACAAGAAAAACCTTAAAATGTCAAAAAATGGAAAAATGGTAAGGTTTTGAAAACAAAGATAGAAAATAACTTGTTTCTCCCGAAAAATAAAAAAATACCAAATGGGAAATTTATGGTAAGTAGACTATATTAGACTATTAGTCCTAAAAATTTCATGAAACAAAATGAGGGATTTTTGAGAAAAATTTGTTTTTCTTTCATCAAAAAGTCGAAATAACTTTATTATTTGTCATTATTTCTTAATTCTCTTTGTAGATTTTGAAAGAGTACGAAAAATTCGATAAACTGAAACAAGAACCTTAATATCTCAAAACTTGCAAACATGGATCAGTTTTCAAAGTGAAATTTACAAAAAACTCATTTTACCCTTAAAATTTTAAAATATTCGTAAAAAATGTAAAAATTTCGCAATATTAATTTAAAAAAATATGCGTCTCCTTATTTTTCATGCATAAAAACATATTGGTAATGATTTAAAATAGATTCGGTCATTATAAGGATGAAAATAAAAAAATCGACGAAAATGTGTCCTGAAAAAATTACGCTCTTATTTTTAAAATTATACTGTTTTAAATATAATGATTTTTTAGCACGCGAGATACTCTACAATTTCCTACGCTTACATTTATTTATCCATATGTTGCTAACATACACGTAAAATCTTTCAAATATCTGAAAATGTAATTGTGCCCCTGTCCCTGATTATATTTCTAAGTATTCGAAAGCCTTTTTGCAGTCTTTTAAAGTAAAATTGAATGTTTTTCTGGGATACACCTTTTCCTTATTACATCTAAAGATAGAAAATGAAGTTATTAATCGTTTGATAAATTCCAATTTCAAGAAACATATAGATTTTCATGTATCCCCAGATTTGAATTTCAGTTTTGGTCATCGTGTCTAGAGACACATTTCGTCGGATTTTTTAAAGAAAATAGTAATTTTCCATATTTCCATACATATTTCTCATATTTCTAAAATATAAAAGTAACGAAAAGAGTAACGATAGTTACTTTTTCTGCAAAAGTGACTGAGAAAAAGTTACATTTTGAAGCGGTAACGATATCAGTAATTAGTTACTTTTTTTCGTGATCTAACGGTAACGGTATCTAGTTACTTTTAAAAAGTAACTTACCCCTCCCTGGTTATACGTGAAAATAATGTCCGTAAAAACTTATTTGTTCTTACAAACTTAAAATTTAAACAAATTTATGTTAAAGAAATAACCTTTAAAAATGAATTCTTTTTCATTAATTTATTGATTGATTCATTTATTGATTTAATCATTGATTTCATTGATTCATCGTGTACTACAACCATTTTATGATATCTTGAATGAAGTTAGTCATTTTGTTTAAAAAAAATAATAATTTCCAAATAAGTTAACGAAAATAGAAAAAGATTCTTTTCAGAAAATTCATATTATTTATCATGCAATGTAATTACGATATTATTGATTAAAAATAAATGTTGAAGTATATATTTATTTTGTTCTCTATAGTTCATTCGTATTTTCTAAGGGCTGGAGATTGTGAAATATCATCTTGGTTAAAAAGGTTAAAAGTGACCATAAATAAATTCTAAATTTCTGAATTCTCATTGATTCACCGTGTCCTACGACCATTTTATGATATCTTGAATGAAGTTAGTCATTTTGTTTGAAAAGAATAATAATTTTCAAATAGGTTAACGAAAATAGAAAAATATTCTTTTCAGAAAATTCATATTATTCATCATTGTAATTACGTAATTACATTTATCAATGTAATTACGATATTATTGATTTACAATAAATGTTGAAATATATATTTAATTTGTTCTCTATAGTCTGTTCGTGTATTGTAAGAGCTGGAGATTGTGAAATATCATCTTGGTTAAAAAGGTTAAAAGCGACGATAAATTCTAAATACGTTTTTCGATCTTGTTCTTTACTATTTTCCTCATATGTGGCGCGATCCGAGAAAAGGGACCTACTAAGCAAAATTGAAATTTTACAGGGCGAGCGATTGAAGAAATCTCCGCCACTCCGCACGCATACAAAAACTTTTTTTTAATAATTTGTATCTTGTGAAATAATGCAGATAAAAAATTGCTGATTGCACCCCTATAAAGATCATTTAAAGAACTTATAGAATCCATCATAATCCGAAAATCGATTTTTTTGCTCAGTAAGTCCCATTTCTCGGATCGCGTCACATATTTTAGATGCATCCTAACAGAAGAAACGTGCTTTCATCAAATTTGAAATATTTTTTTCACTAAAAATTATTGGGTGAATACTGACGATTTTTTAATTTTCACCCTTAAGTTCATATGAGTAAGAAAAATAGATTTGATTATATTGGTACTTTCAGTAAAAACCGATTGCATAACATATTTGTAAAAATGGCTTTAGCTCTTATCTTTCAATAGAACAAAACTCCATCTGTTATCGTGGTCTTTTTATTTGCACCTTTTCCCTCGAGCAAGAAAAATATTTACTGCCGATTTCAACGCTTCGTCGCAAAGTGTTTCATTAAATCGACTTATAAACAGACAATGAAATAAAATCGCTTTTTTCTCTTTCTCTCGTCTGGATAAAAGTAAAAAGAGAGAAATAAAGGTCGCGAAGAAGCGAGGGGGTGAAGTGAGCCGATAAAAAAAGCGACCGCAAGAACGAGTCAATTAAGAGCGATCGCTGATGCGAGTTTTCACTAACGTACACACGCAAACACCCTCGAACGTATTGAGTGAGGTGAGATATGGTGGTGAGGGAAAGCGAGTGATGAGGGAGGAGAGACAACGATGGCAAAACGTTAATACGCGTACACAGAGTCTAGTAAAGGAAGGATGCCAAGTCCAATCCACCTGACAATAATCGGATTGATTAAAAGTCGCCACCAATGTTCCCTCTCTACTTTCCTGTCTCCCTTGATATCGTATTGTTCATGTATGTACACGTTGTCATCGTAGGTGGAGAAATTTCCAATCGTCTCTAACTAAGTCGAAGGGTAATCGATTATGAAGTAAATTCAGTTTATTTTTATCCAATATGTCCAATGACAATCTCCTCCAATTTCAATTATTTCAATTATTTCAATTATTATAGATATTATAGAAATTCAAGCCTAGAAGAATAGCCTAATTGTCTTTTTAATGATTTCATCAGCGGAAAAGTAAATGAAAACCAATTTTTTTGTATGAAAAATCCCCCTTGAATGCTGAAGAGTCGAAAAAAATTTTGATGGGAGTAAAGATTTGATTAATTTTGAAGTTGATTGTACATCCATAATAGGGTGGGCCGAACATTTTTTTTTTAAATTTTGATTATGGATGGCAAAAATCTTTTTCTACATATCAAAATATGATTTTTTTTTATGTTTTTTATGTTTTTTTTTCAGATGATTTATGATTTTTTTTCAGATGTTTAACACGATATCTTCAGTTAGCAGAAACTTTTTGAAGTTAAAAACTTTGAAAACAGTGATTTTTTCGATATATTTCAATTTTGGGTCACCATTTCTTCATTGAATTAGTTTTTACTGTAGGAATTCATTTATTTTGATGTAACAGACGATTTTCAAAAACTTTTAGTATAAAAAAATCTGGTGATGAATGTAGTTACGTAGAATATAATTTTTATTTGCAAATTGAAGTTTCGAAGAGAATCAAAAATGGTACAAAATCATTTAAAAAATTTTTTTCTAATATCCTTTTCAGGGGTCTTTTAGGACCTACAAATACATGTAAGTTTAGAAGGAAAAGACAAAATAACTATAATTACGATTTTAGCGTATCAAACAGCTTTCAAAAAAATTCTCAGCTTCAAAAAATTTTGGTGTCGCGAGCAATTTTGATGTTTTTATATAGTTTTTTATCTATTTTAAGCTGTAACTTCTTTGTATGAATCAGTTATTCTTATGCAAATAAAGAATATGTATATATATATATATATATCTATATATATATATATATATATAGCTTTTTATGTTTACAGCCG
>JBAGKK010047733.1:0-28498 GCA_037177015.1 Euceroptres primus
ATTAAAATCGAGTTTTTCAAAAAAGTCAGTTTTTTGGCTTTATTTCGAAAACTACAAAAGTTACAACTTTTTGTCTAGAGAAAAAAAGATGCGCAATAAAATTTCACGTCTGGATATGACCTTTAAAAATTTTTAATCGGAAGTTTGTTTTAAAGGCTCCAGGGGACTTGGTTTTCGCTCGGGAAAATTTTATGTGGGGTTATTGAATCCGGCGTCTCAATTTTCAGAGTAAAATTTAAGGACAATTTTCAGAGTAAAACTTATGGATACTTTTCAGAGTAAAATGTAAGGATAATTTTCAGAATAAAATCCAAGGATAATTTTCAGAGTAAATATCAGGTAAATTTTTAGAATAAATTTAAGGATAATTTCCCCGGAGTGAAATTTAAGGATAATTTTCAGAGTAAAATTTAGGAACAATTTTTAAAGTAAAACTTAAGGATAAGTTTCAGAGTAAAAAGTAAGGATAATTTTCAGAGTAAAGTCCAAGAATAATTTTCAGAGTAAAATTTCAGGACAATTTTCAGAATAAATTCAAGGATAATTTCCAGAGTAAATTCTAAGGAAACAGAGTAAAATTTAAGGATAATTTTCACAGTAAAATTTAAGGATAATTTGCACAGTAAAATTTAAGGATAATTTTCAGAACTTCCAGATTTTATGCTAGGCGGTTTTTTATTTCTAAATTTGTTATAGAATTAAATTCTTTTAAATTAAATGTAAAAAATATTAAATTAAAGATAAATAGATTTTTAAAACATTTGAAAGAAACCAAATTGATATCTGTTGATATCAAAAGTAGTTAATGTAGTGTAAACTAAATTAAGGGTTTATATTGAATAAATAATAATATTAATTATTATTATTAAATAATCATTAATAATAATATTAATAATAATAATAATATAATAATAATAATATAATAATAATATTATAATAATAATATTATAATAATAATTATAATATTAGTAATAATTGCACCAAATTGTAAAATTGTAATTGTAATTGTTAAACTTGTAAACTGTTGAAAATAAAAAATTAATAAAAAGAAGATTATGAATTATTGAAAATATTATTAATTAAATATTACAAATTGAATATTAAAATAATAATTAATAATATAAGTAACATAAATAATTAACATTATTTTTTTCATTCAAAAAAAATATTCCGATTTATTAATTTTCTATTTGGATTAGGAGACAAAGGAAAATAGTTGAGTCATTTGACCAGGTGAAATTCTTGAGAAAAATATAGAATTTATACAAATACCCAAGCCATTAGGTATATGTCGCCGTGTATAAAACTTTCCCAATGGGTAAAGGCGAATTCCCATAACGAGCAAAGCAAGTCGTTGTCATTGTTTAGAAATGCAGGTACATATACGGGTTTGCATATTGGAGTCGCTCTCGAGTCTCGGCTATGTTGATTTTATTATTTTCGAAGCATTCAGACTTTCAGAGAGACCCCTATTGTCGACAAATAGGGGACAGCTGTTTCAAACCGTTACTATTTAGTATATATAGCTATATACATATATGTTCAATGCTTGTATTCATTTTTGTGGATGCAATATAAAATGCACCTATAAATTCACCTATAAAAAAACATACACCGATATAATACAATATAATATAATATAATAAAATATAATATAATATACGGAGTAATAACAATCAAAGACTTTCGAGTCTTTCACTAAAAAAAATGTCTGATTAAATTAACCAGAATTCTGGTTAAATATACCCTTACTATTTTTTCTGGTTAGAGTATAACCAGAATTCTGATTAAACTGACCAGAAATTATGATTAAAACAATCAGAATTCTGATTACTTTAACCAGAGAAAATAGTAAGGGCATATTTAACCAGAATTCTGGTTAATTTAACCAGACATTTTTTTGAGTGTAACAACTTGTGTGGTATCTGCAATGGGCTAACAGTCAAAAATCTGAAATAACATATCTTTCGTGAAATTCATGTTTATAAAAACCTCTTAAGTAAATATTTTTGTGTCACAATTTAGTTGAAAATAAAAATTAATTTTCTAATTTATTTTTGATGCTGTGAATAGTTGAGGTTAGAAATTGAGGTTTGGAAGACGAGGGACTTATCCGAAATGTAGTTACTACTTTTCTTGTTGGGACGACAATAAACGGACAGAGATATCCAATTTTTAATGTTTAAAATCATTTTGGTCGGAGTTAATGATTAGTGGTAGTACCGTTTTTTTATAACCAATTCAATACTATGATTTTTTCTGGTCTGGCTAACATTGTTTTTACTATTTTTTATTACTTCGCTGAGATTCGCAAGCTTACATAGACTTTCATTATGGCTTATTTTACAGTTAACTACCCTTTGAACCGTGATAGCAATGCATCTCAAAAGCCAAATGCAAAACTTTTCGTTTGGACGTGTACATAATTACTGAAGTTAATTAGGCTTTTGGAGATGAAAGTGAGGGAGTGGCGCGCTTAAGGAAGTATTAGCGTCGGAGCGGATCTGAAATACGGCGCTAAACTTGTTGAAACGCGCATCCCGAGAAAATGAAAGTCACCAAAAAGGGTATCTGAAACGCCTTGAATGTGTCTCACGATTTTCCGGATTGGGGTGCGATAATTTTACACTACCTCAGTCTTTCAACTCTGCCGAGATAAACATCGTTTGCTCTTTGCTTAACATGAAATTATGGCAGAGCGACGTCGAATTCTCCAAAGACAAGATTTAATAGCAGCAAGGCAACTGCTAAGTGAATTTCAAGCTCAAATGTTCTCCAGGTCTGTGCTTGCACTTTTCAAAAAATTAATTAAAACAATAATCAACAATAAAATAACTAACTAATGTTGCAGAAAGTCAAAGGATAGTATTCAAAATTATAATAAATAGAAAATATAATCCAAAATTTTTACTCAGTGCAACATATTCATTTATTAATTATTTCCGAGCCAATAGTTTACAAAACGAATGACACGAATATTTTGAAGCGTGCTTCCTACAAAGAGAAAATTTCGATTTTAGCATTGTAGATAATCGATCAAAGCAAATTTTTACTCTGTGACGTTAAATCAAATGGCCAACGAATGCTTTGAAGTGCCAGTGTGGACTGTGGATGCTCTACGGTTTACGCAAACACTCAAGTGTATATTTATTTGTGAGTCCGTTTTTCACTCGATGTATGCATCGCTAATCGCATAGTATTTTAACAATTCATCAAAAAGGTTTAAAATTAAAAATCAAATTTTATTCCCAGACGGAAAAATTATGCATAATCTCTGCATAATGAATTATGGGTAGTCACTATGCCAAAAATTAGTGATGCATTTTGAGACTTTTTGAGACCAATTCGAGATTTGCTCGAAAGATTATCAGATGAGATCAAAATTGAATGGAGGTCGCGAATCTCAAATAAAAAAAATCGAGATCTCCAGACAAATTTCTCAAAAATTTGAGATCTCGAGTCGAGATTCTCGAAACTTTTTATTCCAGATTCTCGATCTTCGTTCAATTTTGAACTCAGCTGGCCATGTTTCGAGCAAATCTCGAATTTGTCTCGAAAAGTCTCGAAATGCATCACTACCAAAAATTATGCATAAATTATGCATATTTAATAAATCTGAAGGCATCAAAAAGTTTGAAATAGTTAAAAACTAGTTGTCATTTGTTTGCGACATTTTATGCATAATTTATGCATAATTTTTTTCATAGTGACTACCCATAGTTCATTATGCATAGATTATGCATAATTTTTCCACCTGGGATTACATTCATGAATATCAGTCCTTGTGTAAATAGGTAAATATTTTCATATGTCAAGAATAAATTTAATTTTAGACTTTAAAACTTTCTTCAAAAATTTAATATCAATTTAGAATTTAATATCAATTTAAATTGCACAACTGGAAGTGAAATAATAACATTGCCTAAAGAGTAAAGCAAGCATCTGTCAATCAAAGAATTCCCGTGAGCTGTCAAGTAATTCATTCGTGCAAATTTCAGTTTACTCCGGACGCTATTTTCGCGTTCCCATTTTCTGTCAAATGCGTGAACGTATTTGTTCAAAGGATGATTGTTGCAGCGCAGATTCAGCGCCCTCTTTTTCAGCATCCCTCTCTTCTGAACCCCTCTTGAGTATTCACGCAATTGGTTTTTCGTGTTCCGACCCACTCCTCGCGATCCTCAAATGCCTAATTTTTTTATTTGTTTTAGACCCAGTGCCTGCAATACCACAATTTCGCCAATATAACGCGTACGTGCAATCTAGTCTCAGAGGGGACATAATTTCACAATTCTGACGACTACTAAATGCCAATTTAAAATTTTTCATTAATTCTAGTAAAACAATACATTCACTCTATTTATTTCAAATTGAGGATTTTATTTCAATAAAATATCCAATAGATTTTAATTTACACAGTAAACTTCAGAATATCATTTTCATGCTGAAGATGCATTGCAAAATAATTCTCCATGAATTTACTGCTTATACGGTAATATTTAAGCAATTATGCAAATGCAGTGAATTCCTAATGTGTTTAAAAGTGGTAATATTTTTCACATCATTACCCTTTCAGCATCTCAGAAAATCACGCCTCGCACATGGTTTTACAATTTCCCGAGAAAATGTGATTTTCTTTACACTTTTCACCCACTACACATCGACATTGAAAAACTGACGTGCACCTCTCGTGAAATAACAACGTACTTTTCACCATGGTACAAATATCCACAGAGCGTTCCACAAAATCCACAAATCCGTCCCGGAGGAGAGTTGTCAATCTACCTGGGATTCCCTCGCGCGAAAGAGCTTTCGTGACACTTTTTACTGTTCCCAGAAGGCGAAGGAATCGGGAGGTAAAACTCGAGAAAGATAACCAGAAACCAAAACACGTGGTACCGGGAGTAACGTAGAAGACAAACTAAATCCTCAAGTCCCCATCCACACTTGGCGTCACGGCCCCTCTAACAATAAACCCACGTGAGACCCTCATACCCCACACGCAAACATTCGACCACACACGCCCACGCACATATGTATTTCATATAAGTGAATTTATGAGTGGGAGTATGTTAGGGTGCACCAAAAGGAAAAATTTTTAGTGAACAGAAAAAATTGAGAACGTGATTTGAAATGGCGGTTCCATTATATTATATCATCCTCTATAAGGAGAAATACAGAGGCAGACATATTTTTTATGTTCTCTCTGTTCCTTTCCCATAAAATTGCCCTCCTCACCCCGAAAAAATTCTGAATCAGCCAGTTTTGATTCAAATATAAAAATATCAAAAATAAAAAAAAATATTTAAAAAAATCGGATTCTTGAAAAAAGGTTTTAAAATTCATGTGACAGATTCTTTAAAATATCTTAGAAAGTGTGTAAAAAAGTCACCAGTTCATAATTTTGATTTTTGAAATAGAAGCAGCATTTTGAATTTCAAAATTATTATTATTTATTATTATAATTATTATTATTATTCAAAATTTTTTTTTGCGTATGAAAATTTATTAGAAAAAAATGATAAGATACTTCATCAACAGGATTTTAATGAGCCAAAAATTTACCGGTACCTCTCCTTAAATTATTTATTGTTGAAATTAAGGGATCATGCCACTTTAGACGCAGGAAAAAGGCTATTTTTGCGAATTTTTCAAGCTATTTCTATTATATATATTGATGTAATTATTTTTGGGCTTCATTAATACGCTCTTAAAATGTGTGAAAAAATTTTTTTTATTGATTTGACATAGTTTTTTATACAAAAAAACGAGACGAACATAGTAAAATACACAAACCAAAAAGATTCAGTCTCAGTAAGAATGTGGCTATATTTTTTATGTTCACTCTGTTCCTTTCCCATAAAATCACCCCCACCCCGCGAAAAAAATTCTATATCAGCCAGTTTTGATCAAAATATAAAAATATCGTATTTAAAAAATCGAATTTATGAAAAAATTGGTTTTAAAATTCATGTTACAGATTCTTTAAAATATCTTAGGAAGTATGTAAAAAAATTATATTGTTCATGATATGGTTTTTTTGTGAACAATTATCTAAAATACACAAACCAAAAATATTTAGTCTTAGGGAGAATGTGGCTATGGCCCGAACAAGAATTATTAATTTTTATGCAAAAATAACAAAATGGCGGTAGTTTAAAAAAATCGAAAAATAAGTTTTTTTTGGTGGTTCTTTAGGCCAAAAAAAGAGTAAAAATGAATATGTTGACTTTATTCTATTTCCAGCCATACCCACTCTTAGTGAGTCTATAAGAAGAAAGTCAGAGACAGATATATTTTTTATGTTCTCTCTGTCCCTTTCCCATAAAATTGCTCCCCTCACCCCGAAAAAATTCAGAATCAGCTAGTTTTGATTCAAATATAAAAATATCGTATTTAAAAAAATCGAATACTTGAAAAAATTGGTTTTAAAATTCATGTGACAGATTCTTTAAAATATCTTAGAAAGTGTGTAAAAAAGTTATATTGTTCATAATATGGTTTTTTTGTAAACGATTACCTAAAATACAGAAATCAAAAAGATTTAGTCTTAGTAAAAATGTGGCTATGGCCCGAACTAGAATTATTAATTTTTATGCAAAAATAACAAAATGGCAGATGTTTTAAAAAAATCGAAAAATAAGTTTTTTGGTGGTTTTTCACGACAAAAAATTGTAAAAATGAATATTTTGACTTTATTCTATTTCCAGTCATACCCACACTCTTACTGAGTCTAAATCTTTTTGGTTTTTGTGTTTTAGGTAATCCTTCACAAAAAACCATCAACACCGTAGACGCACCTATTATTTGAGTTCGCTCGCTTTTTTATATAAAAAATAGAGGTGTGAAGTTTGATAGATCGAATTTTCAATGCAAATTGATATTTTTTTGTCCAAGTTTAGGACATTGAATTTTTCGAAATTAAGTTTAATTCAAGAAGAAATCTAAGCAACCTAAATCATTTCGAATGTAGGATTTCTTGAAACCAAAATCATTCAGTAAGTTTTGAAATGAAATCCATCTGAAATAACGATCGAATTTCTAAAATTCGATTCGATCGAAAATTCCATCCGATCGAATTTTAAAAATTCGATCGTTGTTTTAGATGATTATAATTTCAAAACCAATTGAATTATTTCGGTTTCGAGAAATCTTACATTCGAAGAGAGCTTAGAAGCTTAAATTTCTTCGTGTTATAAATTCAATTTTGAAAAATTCAATGTTTTAAGCGTGGTCAAAAAGGTTCTAATTTGCATTGAAAATTCGATCTGAGAAATGCACACCTTTAATAAAAAACTAAATAAAATCAATAAAAAAATTTCACACATTAAGGGTGTATTAGTGGAGCCCAAAAAGAATTACATCAATATGTGTAATAGAAATAGCTTGAAAAATTCGCCAAAATAGCCTTTTTCCGGGTGTCTAAAGTGAAATGATCCCTTGAGTTATAAAAATGTAAGTTTAAGACAACTTATAGTTTTGATTTATTATTTGAGAATATTTTATCCGCACCCTATAAAGTCACTCTTATTGTTAGAAATTTGTAATATTTTATATTTAATACTATGAAATTTAAGAAACACACAACATCCATATTAAAATTTAAAACTCCTTCACAAATAAAATAAAAATTTTGATAGAATTTTGCATGGTGAATAACTGAATGAAAATTTCACGATTTTCAAAATGAAACTGAAAATGTCAATTGAACATTTTCACACCAACATACTCTAAATTTCAAAGAAGAAAATTTCTGAATATTTAAACGTGTATTTTAGGGGCATTAGAGTAAAATTTTTTTTTCAAATAAATAAAAAATTAAGGTTTGATTTCGCTAATTCTATGTACAATAAGAAATCACAAGTGATACATTTTTCTATGTTTAATTAAAGTCAGAAAGATTTTGCTATCCTGATCCAAAAGCCAATGTTTTTTCGGCCTACCCTAATTTGTGTGTGTCTCATATTGTAATTTACTTGAAAAATGTACTCGTCAGTGATCACATCTTGTGGTTCATGAATCATCTGTTAGAAACAAATCCTTTTGGGAAGAACTTCTAATACCAATTTGGTGATGAGTGGGATAAAAATAGAACTTTGTGTCACGTTCAGGAAGTCTCTGCAACTTGTACATCTTCTCGGTTACCATTCGTAAATAGGGAGATGGTTTACTTAGGATTAATCGCACTATTTATGTATGGTTTCCCCCAATTCAACCCCTTTAGGGATTAACGAGTGCTTTTTTCAGCGGTTGAGTTGAAGAATAGAGGGACCCCAACAGAAGAAACAGTAAAAAAAAATCTCATATTTTCTTACTTCTTTTAAATGAAAGAGAAAAGAAACATGTTGAAGATTTTTTTTAGAGATTGTTTTTAGTCGGAATCAAAATATTGAAAGGCAGGTTAAATTTTAAATTTCACACTAAGATCAATTTCACTCACAAGAAAGTTTTTTACATTCAAACAAAATTGCTTTAAAACAAAAATATAATTGCTTTCCAAAAAAACATTTGTTTTATTCAAACAAATATTACTTGAATCAAAAAAGATTTTGTTTTAATCAAACTTTTTCGATCAAAAAAATGTTTTTTAATGTAAAGAAATTTTCATATCGAATCAAGAAACAGAGGTGAAAAAACGATTTTCTTAACTTGAAAATAAGTTTTCTTTGAGTGTGGAAACGATGCGAAGGAAAAAAGGCGAAAGAATAAATCAAATGTTTATCTTTTACTTAATTATTATTTCATAATTTGTTAAAATAATTTTGCTCACTAAGTGGAATTTCTTTCATTATAATAACTTTTTTCAAGTGCTCAAATAACATTTTCAAGGAGTATAGAACGATCTAATTATTTTGAAAGCAAAATGTGTTATCGGTAATTGCTATATTTTTATTCAAAAACAGAAAGATAAGCGTACTTTGCAGTTCATGTTTGAGCCTTTTTTTGTAAAGATTATAATTTTTCTTTGCATAAGATGGTTCATTGAGAAACGTAAATTCCTAATCAAAGAAATATTTAATAAGAGACATTAAACCCCAGACTTTGTTACTGTTCAGAAAATTTATTTTTTGATGAGGAATGGTTCTTAGTCGTCCAACTAACTGGAATTTATTTTTACTGGACCACTTGTGAATTTAAAGGTTTTAAAATAAGTTTTAAATTGATTATCAGTTCAAGAACCAAGTTAAAAAATGTGCTATTAAAGTACGGTTATTCTTTCTGTTTTTGAATAAAAATATAGCAATTACCGATAACACATTTTGCTTCCAAAATAATTAGATTGTTCCATACTCCTTTAAAATGTTATTTGAGCACTTGACGAAAGTTATATTTCATACACCGTAAATGAAACCGGTTTTAATTCACGAATATTGTACAAAATGAAGTGAAACTTTTAAATTTCACGCGCTCTTCAGATGCGAAGTAGCAAAAAGTTTTCGCTGTTCCCTGTTCAAATAGATTCTCTGGGTTATCATAATTAGAGCTCACGTTTAAGCGGTAAATTCATTTCACAAAGGTAACTTTACCAACGAAAACTTAATATTTTTTCACTGTAAACATAGGAAATGAAGCTTGCTTAAAAGGAACCAAGTGGTGTGCAAATTTGCTGAGAATTATTTTAATATTGTTGTAAAATGGATAATTGAGCAGATTTTTAATTGGAAAATTCTTGCTTTTTTTCTGAGTGAACATAGTATAGATAATTGAAATCAGATAGAAGTTTATTTTCCTCAAGATTGTTTAAAGTCTAATAAATATTTTTAATTGATTTTTAACATCTTTACCGTAACATCATCTGATGATCATAAAACACATTCGTAATTGTCAATAAATTATACAAATTTAGTTATTTCTCATGTTGCAATGTCAAGTAATTTCTAACAAAGTTAAAATTATTCAGAAGTCAAATTCAAAGTTTGTTAAAATTTACAATGCAACAAGGTGTTGCCTTTAACGTATAATGAGAAACACTGTCTCAAGTGGAAAGAGAAGCATCCCTCCTTGAAGTCTTGCATGAAATCTTGTACTTGCATGTAAAAGTACATATACATGACTAAAGTACAGAGTGGAACTTTAATAATTAATTATATCCATACAATTTAATCGCTGTTGTTTTCAATTGACTCAATCCATGTATAAGCATAAATACAATGAGATTCAAATTAAATTCTTCTATACTTAAACAATTCCTTTCTTCCAGCTATCAAGAAGAAGAAAAATTCACTTGCTTTAAAACAAGTCTTTCAACATTTTCCATTTAAAAATTACTTAAAGGAACTCTTTTAAATTTATTAGCTTCAGATTATTTATTATCATCACTATAGGATCGAAATACGAAGGGAGGTTTCACATCAAACAAAATATTTGGCATCTATTCAACCAATGGATCAGTAAATAGAAAATATTTGTGACTCAGGCTTTTTAGTGAGTTGAATTCGTCTCATTCTGTAATAAAATTTTCTATAGTGAATTTAAAAATGGTTTAAGATCAGTTTTCAATTTACATTAATATCTTATAATATTAGCTCCCAGGGAAAGTAAATGAAAATTAATTACACTACTTTATCGTGGTGAGGGCTATTCAACGATTTGTCTTTTTTTGTTTTGTTTACACGTTATTTCGCCCACATTTCAATCGAGAACTGTTCTACATGTTTATTTACATCATCTTAACTAACTTTCTTCTTTCTAAAAGAATTTTGAAAACTTGAAAAATTATTTCTTACTATAATTCCTTTTTTACATTGACACTAGCACAAAATCTGAATTTAAATAATTTACATTTTGCTCAATTATGTGCAGAATCTGATACCTTACATTTTCTTAAATTACAACATTCTGCATACAATTTCTTTCAGTTTTATATCACATAAAAAAACCAATATAAAATTTACATAATGCTGTCACATTTCAGATTCCATCTGTTACCAGAGGGCTCTTCCCAAAACATCTTCTTTTGGGATTGGAGTAATAGAATAAAATTCCTCAATTAATGTCCTCTGATCTGCAGACATTCGAATATAAAATATATGATGTCCCTTTCAAGATATACTCTCGTAAATACCCAAAGGTGAATATAGAGTGTGAGAAATGTAGAGGAAGAGGACAAGAACAGGACATTATGGGGTTAAAATATTCATGGTTATCGGAACTTGCGATCGGGACCGCCTTTATTTTTCGAGATGAATAGAAATGGACTGGCTCCTCCACTTGGGCACGCAAATTCTTTTCCTTTCAAGGAACGGCACAAGAAAGTGAGCATATATTGCATATGGTCTTGCTTGGCAACAAACGCCTCAAGTTTATCACAGAGATATAGGGGCTTGGTCTAAAACCTACTACCCTTGCAGTTTACAAACTGCTTCGTCGTTCGAACTAAGAGGTCTGTTTTCGGGAAAGTGCATTTTAAATTACTTGTGGTGAACATATCTCTATTAGAAATACAACGTGCAGCAATCTTCTGTCAGCTTATTTTATTCAAAGAGTACAATCTCTCTTGAAAATTGCTCTATACATTAACTTGAATTCAAATTCACATTCAAAAACAAAATTAACTGATGTTTGTAGTTTTCTGCAACCCTTTTGTGATTTATTATTTGGGCCCTAAAGGTACTGAAAACAACTCCAAAAACAAAATTAACATTAGTAGAATTCGAATTAAAAATGTTCAATGTTAGACTTGGACTATGGATTAAATTTAATTGAAAAATATTTCCCAGGAAAGTTTTTTTTTTTTGAAGATTTCAAAGAATGAAAGCTTTCAATTTTTTATTACATATTTAATTATTTGATAAATTATTTAAATTGCAAAACCAATTTTCATACCCAGGTGGAAAAATTATGCACAATCTATGCATAATGAAGCGGCCAAAAGTGCAAAAGTCCATTTTTCATGTTTTTGAGATAATTGCAAAAATGTTGTATCTTGAAAACGAATAATAACATCTAAATTTTAATTTCAGCATTAAAATTAGTTGGCATCCATAATAAATATCAGAGAGAAAGAAAAAATATTTACCTAGTCCCTATTGAAGTGATTATTAAAATTAAAATGGACTTATTCACTTTTGCCCGCTTATGAACAGATTTTTCAAGTTTTAAACGTGGAAACAAAAAAAATAAAAGTATTTCATATAAATATGACTACTGTGTATCATATTTAATCCCCTCGAATGATTTTTTTGTTTTAAAATCTTCATTTTTGTAAGTTCACTATATGTGACGTAGAACGAAGAAACCAGCCTTATGACCGAAAAATCGACTTTCAGGTTTTTATTGATTCTGAATAATGAAGATTTCCCAAACCGAATAAAAAACTCCCCATTGCTCCACGATCAAAATTGAATTTTCTGGAGCTCAAAGTTGTACGAGCGCCCCTTTGTCTTCCTTCGTCTTCCTTTCACTTTGATCCGCTTTTTCTCGTAAACTCATTTTCGGTCGTAAGGCTGGTTTCTTCGTTCCACGTCACATATTATAAAATACTGTCAAAACGTGATTAATTTTTTATAAATCGTGAAATTTTTTGCATATTTTTAGGAAACAGTTCATAAGGTTCATAAATCTGCAATAAATGATAATAAATTGTTAATAAAAAAATTTTTCTTTAGATTTATGCAGTTTTGGTAAAGTACAATATTTTAAAAGTGGAAATTCTTTATCTAAAAATATTTTTTCCTAAATATAACAATGTTAGACGGATTCCTAAAATCCTAAATATATAGAATCTAGGCTTATCTCATTTTTTTTTTAAATGGACTTATTCATTTTTGGCCCCTTACTCCTCAACTATGGGTAGTCACTATGCATAATTTCAAATGCATAAGAAAATTATTATGCATAATAAAAATTATTCTGCATAAAAAAATTTATACATAAAAAAAATTATGCATAAAAAAATTATGCATAAATTATGCATATTCAATAAATCTGTAGATATCAAAATGTTGGAAACAGTTGAAAAATAGGGTAAGTGTCCCAATTATATATGTACGTATTACTGCGATTTATTTTCCTAATTGGAATAAGCCAAGTATAAATAAGTCTTTGGCCCCAAAAAATTCGTACAATTAAATAAAAATTAACTCAACCCTATAGCAAAAGTTACATACTTAGTTTATTCTAATTACACAGAAAAAAAGTCTTAATTTTAGTCCAAAAAAAGTCTTCTTTTAAGGTGTGATATAAATCATCGGCTTAATTTAAGTCAAAACTAAAAAGAAGACCAGTTTAGAAGTAAGACTTTTTTTGTGTAGGAAAAGAATCGCAGCAATACGTACACTAGAGTGGATCGAAGAAAAAAAAATTTTGGAAATTGGAAATGGAACTATGTGAAAAAGTAGCGTATTGGGACTCTGAAAAAGTATAACTAATTTGGATTCGATCGATAAACGCCTTGGTTTTGCGCGTTAACAAAATACGTTTTATAAAATTCTTATTTTCGTAATTTTGATATTTTCGAGGATTTCAATTTTTTTTACATTTTTGGAGGCATTTTTAAACCTACAGAAATGTAGAGAGAATTTTTTCAGGTATCTAGAACGTTTCTACTGGTAAAAATACGCTAAAAAATTTTATTAGTCTAGGAAATCATAAGTGTAAATGTATTGAATTTTTTAAAAACTGAGTTTTTGATTTTTTAAATTATGTATTCTTTTTCAACTGACTTTAAGTATTATTTTTAACATCTGAGGGTGCTTTAGTGATAAAAATACTTTAGAAAAAAATTGATAATTGATCAATTCTTTTTTTTTAATTTTCAATTTTAGTGATAAAAATACTCTAGAAAAAAATTGATAAGTTCATGAAGTTAAAAACAAAAAGGCAGAATGTTTTCCAAGAAATCATTATTGTGTTTTTAGAGCGTTTTTATCACTAAAACACTCAGATGTTAAAAATAGTATTTAAAATCAGTTGAAAAAGAATAATTTTAAAAAAATTAAAAACTCAGTTTTTAAAAAATTCAATATATTTACACTTATGATTTTCTAGACTAATCAAATTTTTTTCTAGCGTATTTTTACCAGCAGAAACGTTCTAGATACCTGCAAAAATTCTCTCTACATTTCTGTAGGGTTTAAAATTATTTTTTAAAAACAAGGGTCTACTAAACATTAATAATCTCTGATGGAGCTGCAAATAAAAATATGTAAAAATTTAGAAAGTCATTTAAGGCCTCCAGAAATGTAAGAAAAATTTGATACCCACAAAAATATCAAAATTACGAAAATAAGAATTTTGTCAAACATATTTTGTTAACGCGCAAATCCAAGGCGTTTATCGATCGATGCCAAATTAATTATACTTTTTGAAGGTCCTAATATGCTACTTTTCCACATAGTTCTATTTTTGATTTCCAAAATTTTGTTGTTTTGACCCACACAATAATTGGGACACTTACCCTAGTTGTCATTTGTTTGCAACATTTTATGCATAATTTTTTGCACAGTGCAATTTTTATTGTGCAATTTATTGTGCAATGCAATTTTTCTCACCCATAGTTTTTACCCATAGTTCATTATGCATAGATTGTGCATAATTTTTCCACCTGGGTATCTTCAACTCTAAATTAAAAAATTTGAAAAGGGCATGCTAATTCAATATCTAAAATTCTTTTTGCCGGATTTCAAAGCGAATTCCTGATTGGGAAAGTTTAGTAATTTGATGGAATGAGATTATTGATGGAAGATCAAAGGAATGATTGAAATTAAAGGAAGGAAGTAAAGTTTAGCGCGATATAATCAATTGGGTAAGGCTGTTAGTGGAATCCCTAAACTCGGCCGGATCGTAAATGCCACGATAGCTTATGTTCAGTGGGGAAAAAGAGCAAACAAATTCAGAACACGGTGCACAGGCGCTAACACCTTATCCCACTATTTTACAAGGTAATTTAAAAATACGAGATACGTACACCAAACGATAGGATCTACAAAGCCAGCGTTATTTACAAGAACTTAAAGTCAAATTGCAATAAATCTGCGTTACTGGTCCTCGGTCTAGTCCTGGTGTGACTCTTGATGCAATTAAATTTTATTACAAAAGTCTTTCAAGATCGAGGGTAACATAGTATTTTATTGTTAAACATTATTTCATTCAAGAAAACATATTCGAAAGAAAAATACTTGCAAATTTTTCTCTTAAAATGTGTACGTTATAAAAATATTGATTCAACCTTTACAGTAGAATGCTTTCAAGTGAAACAAAAATAAGAAAATAATATTATTTTTCTCAGGAATGTTTCCTGGAATCAATTTAATTCTGATTTTTTCATCAAGATCGTGCTCAGCGAACCGGATTTAATAACTAACTGGAAAAGATGAATCATGGCATCGATAACGACTGTGATCTTAAGAACTGGAACGATAACACCTAATAATAGTGAAGTAAAGATAGGAAGTTAGATTATGGCAGTAAAGTTTGATATCGATGAAAATTAATAATCATTTTGAGTTTCAAAGTGTAAGGTAATTATCTCCGAGGACGAGAGAAGAGTTCAGTCTCAATTCTGAACTTTCGCGAAGGAATGAGGGTGACCAGACGATTTTACCACGATAACCGCTCTAATTTCGAGACCAGCAAGATGGCAAGGAGTAGGGGTCTTTATAAAAGGAATAGAATTATAAATAGAGGAATAGAACAGAAGCCGAGAAGAATAGACGAGGAACCTTCTCGACCTTTTCCCTGGCTTCCCATTATAGCGACGACCTGTAAATTGAAGGCGCTTTGCGTTGAATTCCCGGGTAAGCAACCATTGCACGGTGTTTTACACAAAGAATTGCGCTTGCACTTTTATGTTTAAGATTCTGCTCGCAATAAATTGTATCCTTTCAAAGTTTCAAGACCAACAAAAAATAATCATGGGAGCTGCTAAATTATTTCCACTTTGGTTTTAAAAGAAAATTAATATAATTTTTAATACTATACCTAATTAGGTATAGTATTAAAAGTATAGGTATGGTATTAAACTGTCAATTTTTTTGCGTTGAAATTAAATATTAAAACATCTATAACTTTCTATTGTGCAAACCACAGACCGCGTCTTAATTTTTAGGATATTTGCTTCAAATGGACGAAAAAGAGCGGAACTATAGTTATTCGTAATTTAATTGCAAGATAAGGGTTCAAATTTTTAAGCTGTGCAATTTGTTTACTATTTCTTAACAGAAGTTTAATGAAGGGGGTCATGGGTCATTAATAAACAACCGTTTTGGTCCATACTCTAATTATAATATAAAGAAAATATAAAAATATTCAAATTTAAATGCAAAGTACAAGAGAAAGAAATATGAATGCAAAATGTAAACATAGTTTTTAAGCGGTCGGTTTATGATACCGCTTCGCAAGGAGATATATATTGGATAATAGTAGGATGTTCCAACCTATTACATTCGGCTACAATCCTATCCCTCTCTCTTGGGCCAATGCTCATGTCTCTGTGTTACGGATCACTTAAGTATCATTACATTTATACTGCTTCCGTATGAGAGTTCACTCGTGTAGAATATCATCCGAAATCGGCTCTATTACTTTGAACGATACAACCTGTTATAACCCGATTCAGATATTATATGAAATAAATCCACTTAAGGAAAAGGGATTTTTCATTTTGCTGCCAGTTTTTCGTTGGCATTCCAACACAAAATGTAATGTAATTTATAAAAGTCGGGAAAGAAGCTTTGAATTAATCTCCTCAGTATTCATAAAAGAAAATGCTTTTAAATCATTAAAACCGTTTGAAAGTTTGATTAAAAGGGTTCCTGACATTTAGCAAAGTGGTTAGCAAAGTCGTAATTCCATTTCTTGAATTCATTCTTTCATTTCGAAGTGTTTGATCAAAAGGATCATTTGGTTAATTTAAATTTATACAGGATGAAAATGCCAAAGCATTTAAGTTTTTAAGCTTTCAAGTTTGAAGTTGTAAAGCATTTAAATTTGCAAACATCCAAATTTGAAATCATATCCCAATATAAAGGATTTAATCTGAAAGTCTCCAGATTTGAAGGCATCCAAGTTTGAAAGCAAACAAATTTCAAAACATTGGAATATGAAATTCACTAGATTCTAAACGTAAAAATGCAATAACAGTAAAAATTGAAGCTTTCGAGTCAGGAGCGTCACAGAAAACCGCGCGTGTTAATTTTGTTGCAGATCATTTGACAAAGTTCTCAAAATGAGAATTCGACAAATTTCAACTTCCCAGCTGTAACATGAATTTAGGTGCATTTCATACAAAACTCTCTAGGAATAAATAAATGAACTTCATGTATAGCCCTCCATAGAATAAAATCACTTTTTCGAATTTCGCGACTCCGGCAGCACTGAATGTGCATTAGGGTGATTCAAATTTTTTTTCTTCGAATTTTCGTGTTCTCACCCCCAAAATTTATTGGAATCAACAAAAAAGAAAAGCCCTTTTTTTGAAAAAGAAATGATATTTAGAGGTTCCGCAAGCCCCATGAAGTTTAACACGTATTTCTAATTAAAAAAGACGTTTTTTTTAAATAATAATAAATTGTTTAATCAATTATATTTGTTAACTTGGAATAAATATTACTCCATTCTAATTAAAAATTGTACAAAAGGTGGAAAATTTTAGAAAAACCCGCAACTTTCTAGCATTTTTCTAAGAGAATATTGTTATAAGTAATAATAAATTTTTTAAACAATTATGATTGTTAACTTGAATTAATTATTACCTCACTAATTGAAAAGTGGACAACAAGTTAAAAATGCATTCTTTCTTCAGTTTTGGCCCTTGGTTAGTTTAGTAAGAATTTTTCGGTGTATAGGAGATCCCAAAAAAAAAACAATAAATTAAAAATATTTAATTGGCAACGTTTTGGACCTTATATGGTCCTTTTTCAAGCCATTTAAAAGTAATAATTTATTAAAAACAACAACTTTAGTTTAAAAACATAAATACAAAAAATTATTAAATAAAACCATATGTAAATAACAAAAATGTATCGAGATATGGAGTAACAAAATTTGAGTAAAAAACAAGTTCGAAAAAATATAAATCTTAAGGAAAACTTGAATTTCTAGTGTATATAATAAATAGTGTATAAGTTTTTTAACAATAAAAAGTCACAAATAAAATGTTTTACCTGAGAAACATATGTTGAGAGACGATGAAAAAGAGCGACATAGGAATTATTATCTTCCTTTAATTATTGAAAAGAAATCCATCAAGGTACCAGGAAAATGCATCAACCCATGAGTAAAGATATTTATTATATACCCTAGAAATTCAAGTTTTCCTTAAGGTTTATATTTTTTCGAACTTGTTTTTTACTCAAATTTTGTTATTCCATATCTCGATAAATTTTTGTTATTTATATATGGTTTTATTTAATCATTTTTTTTATTTATATATGGTTTTATTTAATCATTTTTGTTATTTATATATGGTTTTATTTAATCATTTTTTGTATTTATGTTCTTAAACTAAATTTGTTGTTTTTAATAAATTATTAATTTTAGATGGCTTGAAAAGGGACCATATAAGGTCCGAAACGTTGACAATTACAAATTTTTAATTTATTTTTTTCTTTGGGACCTTCTATACACCGAAAAATTCTTACTAAACAAGTTAAAAATTTCATTAAAAAACCGGAACTATCTAACATTATTATAATATAATAATATATAATAACATATAATAAATATATAAGTAGTATAAGTAATATATAATAATATATAATAATTTGTTTAAAAAATTACGTTTGCTAAATTACTTTAATTATTACCTCACTCTAAACGAAAAGTGGACAAAAAGTTGAAAATTTCAGAAAAAACTGCAACTTTCTAGCATTATTCAAAGAGAATATAATTAATAATAATAATAATAAATTGTTTAAAAAATTATTTTTGTTAATTTGGATTAATTATTACCTCACTCGAATTGATGAGTGGACAAAAAGTAGAAAATTTTCGAAAAAACCGCAACTTTCTAGAATTATTTTAAGACAATATTGTTATAAATAATAATAAATTGTTTAAACAATTATTTCGGTTAAATTTAATTGATTATTGTCTTACTCTAACTGAACAGTTGAAAAATTGTTGAAAAATTCGGAAAAAACCGCGAATTTCTAACTCTATTCTAAGAGAAAATTGTTTTAAACAATAATAAATTGTTTAAACAATTTATGTAAACATCTAATTATCAGCAAAAAGTAATATTTGTGTTGCACCTAGAAACAACACCAAAAGTTTTGTAGATTTGAGGATCGGCGTTTCACTGTGGAAGTTTGAGACTAAGAAGTCTTAAAATCTGAGGGAAAAAAGTAACGGTCGTTGAATCTTGTGGTAATTTAGAAAGTTTGCCTCATTTCCGTCTGAAGGACCTGTAGGCTTCTTGATGAATAAATTATTTCGTTGGTACACGATACTCTTGGAGACATGCTGGCGGACAGTTTGCGTGTAATGACACACCACGCGTGAATGTCGCGGATATTGTGTTACTGGATTTCATTACCAGTACCGGATGCATCACACCAGCCCTGGAAACCGGTAACCGGTAGTCAGTATTGCCCAACGTTACCATGTATTCTCCTTTATATAGAGAATGGAGTAGCTTCCGGTCCTCCCATTCAGGAATATCACCTTACGCTTTTACGTGATTCAACCAAGTCTCGGTATAAATTCCATCCAAAGGGTTGCCCACCCATCGACACTCTTAATTACTTCAAGTCGCTCCAACTTAATCACCTAAGATCCTAATTCGTTTTAAGAAATTTGAAAAAAAACGAAACCTTTCATGTTACTTACATCAAATTAACTATTTTGGACAAATATGGAAAAGGGAATTTTTAACTAAACTAACTTTCAAATGGAAAATTTGGAAACGACTCGAGGGGTTAACCATTACTGAATTCAGGTGTACATTTGTTTCCAAATTCTTTTGAATTCTTTTTGAATTCTTTAAATTAACCTTGACTCCATTGAATTCTTTGAATGCACTGAATTCTTTAAATGCACTGAACTCTTTGAATTCGCCTTGAATTCATTGAACTCATTTGAATTCACGCTGTATTATTTTTAATTCGCCTTGTATTTTTTGAATTATTCTTTTGAATTCACCTGTTGTAATTTTATTTTGAATTCTTTTACATTCTTTGAATTCTTTTCAATTCATCTTGACTCCATTGAATTCTTTGAATTCTTTGAATTCGAGGGGTTAACCATTACTGAATTCAGGTGTACACTTTTTTCGAAATTCTTTTGAATTCTTTTTTATTCTTTGAATTCTTTCAATTAACCTTGACTCCATTAAATTCTTTGAATTCACTGAATTCATTAAATGCACTGAACTCTTTGAATTCGCCTTGAATTCATTGAACTCATTTGAATTCACGCTGTATTATTTTTAATTCGCCTTTTTTTTAATTATTCTTTTGAATTCACCTGTTGTAATTTTATTTTGAATTCTTTTGCATTCTTTGAATTCTTTTCAATTCATCTTCACTCCATTGAATTCTTTAAATTCATTGAATTCTTTGAATTCGAGGGGTAAACCATTACTGAATTCAGGTGTACACTTGTTTCCAAATTCTTTTGAATTCTTCTTGAATTCTTTGAATTCTTTTGTATTCATTGAATTCTTTAAATTAACCTTGACTCCATTGAATTCTTTGAATTCATTGAATTCTTTAAATGCACTGAACTCTTTGAATTCGCCTTGAATTCATTGAACTCATTTGAATTCACGCTGTATTATTTTTAATTCACCTTGTATTTTTTGAATTATTCTTTTGAATTCACCTGTTGTAATTTTATTTTGAATTCTTTTGCATTTTTTAAATTCTTTTCAATTCATCTTGACTCCATTGAATTCTTTGAATTCATTGAATTCTTTGAATTCTTTGAATTCGAGGGGTTAACCATTACTGAATTCAGGTGTACACTTTTTTCCAAATTCTTTTGAATTCTTTTTTATGCATTGAATTCTTTCAATTAACCTTGACTCCATTGAATTCTTTGAATGCACTGAATTCTTTAAATGCACTGAACTCTTTGAATTCACCTTGAATTCATTGAACTCATTTGAATTCACGCTGTATTATTTTTAATTCGCCTTTTTTTTGAATTATTCTTTTGAATTCACCTGTTGTAATTTTATTTTGAATTCTTTTGCATTCTTTGAATTCTTTTCAATTCATCTTCACTCCATTGAATTCTTTAAATTCATTGAATTCTTTGAATTCGAGGGGTAAACCATTACTGAATTCAGGTGTACACTTGTTTCCAAATTCTTTTGAATTCTTTTGTATTTATTGAATTCTTTAAATTAACCTTGACTCCATTGAATTCTTTGAATTCACTGAATTCTTTAAATGCACTGAACTCTTTGAATTCACCTTGAATTCATTGAACTCTTTTGAATTCACGCTGTATTATTTTTAAATCGTCTTGTATTTTTTTTAATAATTCTTTTGAATTTACCTGTTGTAATTTTATTTTGATTTCTTTTGCATTCTTTAAATTCTTTTCAATTCATCTTGACCCCATTGAATTCGAGGGGTGAACCATTACTGAATTCAGGTGTACACTTGTTTCCAAATTCTTTTGAATTCTTCTTGAATTTTTTGAATTCTTTTGTATTCATTGAATTCTTTAAAGTCACCTTGACTCCATTGAATTCTTTGAATTTGCCTTAAATTCATAGAACTCATTTGAATTCACGGTGTATTCACTTTTAATTCACCTTGTATTTTCCGAATTATTCTTTTGAATTTACCTTTTGTAATCTTATTTTTAATTTGATTCTTTTTAATTTAATTTAATTTTTAATTTAATTCTTTGATTTCTTTTGAATTCTTTGAATTCTTTTAACCCTTAGGGGCCACACCTCAGCTAGTCCACATAGCGGCCACATGAGGTAACTCATTACCCCACGCTGAAAAACCTAGTTGTATAAGACATATGGGTGTTTTAAAACGTCTAACCGATTGTACCATGTTTTTTGAAGAGTTCTTCGACATTTCGAATTATTTTTATCGGTCAAATTATAGATGGTGTTCTAAAAACTGGTCATATATGTGTACATTCAGAAAAAATGGCTTTTTCAGAAAAAAATACTCCGCCATTTTTCAATATTAAAGGCTAAAATTTTAGGACTGTATGCACAACATATACCATTACCATAAAAAAATAACAGTATCCGCCAATCATTTTACAAAATACCGGAGGGAAAAATGAAAAAAATTACTAATCATACAATTTCCTTTTTTTATGTTTTATTAGCTTCTAAATACATATTTACGTACAGAAATGTGAAAAAATATTATTTTTATGGTATTTGAAGAAAAAAAAATTATTTTGAATCCTATTTTATGGACCAGCCACTTTTTCTGAGCCTGGGGTAACTAGTCACTCCGTGTTTCGCTAAAGGTTAATTCTTTATATTACGCTTTGTATTCTTATTTTAAATTCTTTAAATTCTTTTGAATTCATCTTGTATTCTTTGCATTTTTTAAATTCTTTTGAATTCTTTAAATACTCTGAATTCTTTGAATTCTTGAATTCAGGTGTACATTAAAATTGCTAGTGGTTTGCTTCTTGCAATGACCAAACTTGTTGGAAGTCAATTTTAAAAACTTCCAGACACAGAAAAAGCGCAAACGTGATTGCCAAGAATTTACCATTTTGAACTACAAATGATATTTTCAGAAAACAATTTTGTTTTCAAATCATTAAAAGTATTTTTGTTCTTATAATCTAGTCCAAGGTACGAACATTTCAAATTAGGAGACCAAGGAACATATTTTTTTAAAAACTCATTATTGAAAGGCCCATGACAAATCAGGACATTCATTCATGTTTGCATTCAAATTGAATTCACTTTCAATTTACTTTGAATTTTTTTTTGTTTTAATGCAATAGAATGACTTCATTCACCTTGAATGAAGTTTAACTCTTTTGAACTAATTTTCAATTTATTTGGATCGACTGCTGCTTTAATTCAATGTAATTCACGTTGAATAAGGCTGAATTTGCTTGTATTCAATGAAATTCGTCTGGAATGAAGTTGAGTTCACTTAAATCCCATTGTATTCAAAATTGAATTCTCCTGCAGCTGTATATTAAGATTGCAACCTCCTTGTACACCAGTTTTAACCTTCTAATTAATTTTCAATTTGAAAACGTCTAAATAAATTTCTTCATGGTAAACGAATTTTAGGATCATTTTGATGCTCACGCCATAAAAAGAACATCAGATGAATACTTAATTTACGAGCGGCAGGTGATTTACATAGCTTGACAATTTTCGATGCGCATAAGATAAATCGAAAATCACGAGGGACTGTTTCCTCGCGATGGGATATATTTATTAATTTTCTTACAGAGGTGATATACGTTACTACTCTCAAGAGACTTCTCACTTTTAGGTTGTATGCTTCCAGCTCCTAGTAAAAAAATTAATACTCGATTATAGGTCTTATAGAGAATTCTGCTGAAAGAAACAAAACAGGTTGATCCTTCGAAAATGAATTTGCACTATATGCTCGGAGACGATCCTGGGTTATTCGTACACATCAACCCTTCGTGTGGGAGAAGAGGGTAATGGGATCTGATTGATTGACGAACTCATTAACTGATTGATCGATTGACCAAGTTTCGTGTTGAGTACCATTTACCCCCTGTCAATTTTCATCTTGAGGCAGCAATCCTCAAACTTCGTCGAGTCCAAATGCTAAATTAGTTAGTCATTTGTTCAACCGTTCACAAATTATCCACCAAGAGCCCGTGAATCCATCAACGTGGTAACGTGACTGTCAACAACGTCGCACCCACTCAAGTCAAACATGTGTGTCAGAATTGATTAAAAGTTTATGTTTCTCTTTAGAATTTGAGTGACAAAATTATATTTCATTGAAAATTTTGTAAATTAGTAAATGGTAAAACTTTAAATTTGTCCTAAATAATAAAAATAAATTATGTTATAAAAAGAAAGATTGATTTTCTTTCAAACTATTCGAGAAACAACTTCAGAAGTAGAAATTTGTGTCTCGACAATTCAAGAGGAGAGTGGCAACAAATAGGGAAACAGTTGTCTCCACTTGGAATCCCGAGTAACTTGTCAGCCACAGACTACAGAGAAACTGCAGGTCTCTGCGTGAAATTGCAAAAACTAGTCCCGCTATCTAGAAGATAATGAATTACTCCATACTGTATTCCCAGATGCCCATGATTACTGAACAGTAGATGGAATACTAATATATTTCTGCATTTGAGACTTGGCCGCAGGCAAGTTTATGTCGGGTTACTTTACTCGTTAGTCGGCTATAAACTTTTCCTTTTCCCCTATTTGTCACTCTCAACCTTCAAAACTTACTTCAACCGCTCGACGAGGATTTAGTGCAAAACTTTATTGAAGGATTTAAGATTGGGTATTAAAAATGATTGTTTGGGTTGGAACTGAACGATAAGAAGCTTTTCAGCCTCTTCAGTAAAATATACAATATTTTCAGAAAAATAACATACCTTGTCTAAAAGTGAAAACATTATTTTAGAATTTTATGCCTAACTTGACAAATAAATAATTTGAATGCTTCAAAATTTTTCAGTTTTTTAAATTTTGAAACCATGAAAGGGCCACGCACAAAAAAACTGGTCATAATCGGTCCAAGTCCTTTTAGGAAATTTCTTCTATTTTTATAAACTACAAAGTAAATGAACATATATTAATTAAATCGACCGGGACCTTTTTTCTTCTTGTTTTTTGCGGGCTCCTTTGGACTTCTTCAAAAAAATTAAGAAGCTTCAAAAATTCATCGATTCTAAACTGCATCTTTCTAATTCTGACATTTTTGAAACTATTGGAAAAATCTGAAGCAAAATTTTTTATTTAATGTTAAAAAACCGTTTTTTGGCTGAGATCCGAACGAAATTAAGGGCTATTTTTCGATATTTTCCTATTATTCCTACAAATTCAAAATAGTTTGGCTAAATATTCAGCTGAGTAAGAGAAAATGCTACAATATTATAGAACCACCCAGTTGCAATGTTGAAATTCTGTGTCATCAAAGTTTTACGTCGACAGAAATGAAAAAGAAACGTATCGAAACTTTTGTTTCGTTTTTTTTTTTCGTTCTTTTCTGTATAAAACTAAAATGCCTCATAATCTAGATCGTTGCATGACCTATCTTCACTCAACGTCTCAAGGTTCTGCCTCGGTAGTTTTATATGTACATTAGTACTTTCTCGTATTCAGCTGAATATTTCGCCAAATTATTTTCAATGTATAGAACTAATTGAAAAATATCGAAAAATGACCCTTAATTTCGTTTGGATCCCTATTTTCTGGTGACTTTGTGCACTAATAAATTAACAACTTAGTCATTTTTCGACCGATTGTGGATTTTGAAATGGTTTTGGAAAGGGAAAAAATAGTATGTACTTTTAAAATATATACATTGTTTTGCTCGTCGAACAAAAATATTTGGAGGATTTTTTCGTGAGAATCTGAAATTTGCAACTTTTTTCCTCATTTTTTCCACTTTGACAACCTTTTATTGCATAATTTTTGTAAAAGTTTGCAAAAGTTGCAAAGTTTGAAAAAACAAACTTTCTTGCGTAAAAACTTTGAAAGCTCGTTCAATTTTGAGTACAATGAGTTTCCATTCATTAAAATCCTCCAAAAATTGCCGAAGTTATTAAGCTTATCATAAATTTTGTAAAATTATTTCAAGCATACTTTGGAAGCATTACATACTTTTTCATCATTTACATCGGAAAGAATAAAAATAAAACTCATTGCAAGAATCGATTTATTTCATTTACACGTTGACAATAATTTTTGTTATAGTTTATTTCTTTTGGTGTAACTATAATTGATTGAAAAAATGTCACTCATATTGAGTCATTAGATTTATTTTATTTACAAGTTGACAATAATTTTTCTTGTGGTTTATTTCTTTTGGTGTAACTATAATCGATTGAAAAAATGTCACTCATATTGAGTCATTAAACAGAAACTTAGTTTCTGTTTAATGACTGACCGAATCCATTTCAAATCATGCAGGTTCTACACTTGAAGTCGCAGAATCTCTCGGGGGCCAAATGTGTTGTCTTTTAGAGGAAATTAGGCCCTACATATTTTTGCTATTTGTGAAAAAAATTTTCTACGAAGTTATTTGTATATGCATTTTTTTCTTCGTTTTAAAAAAACCCAAATTTTTTCTAAAACTTCTATAACTTTTGATCTAATTAAAATATTTAAAATTTCTTCACAGATTCTGGTAGCGTTTATCGTCTTCTTTCGAAATACGCCAGAAAATTTAAAAAAAATTTAAAATTAATAAAATGGCGGTGGTCTTTCTGAAAATATTTATAGTCGATTATCTCAAAAAACCCACACTTATATTTTCTTACCAATTTTTTGTTGAATTTTTACTATCATCTTGTGAGTTTTATGCGGGCTAAATAACTTTTGTGGTCAGGAAAATTTTTTTCATAAAATCGAATTTTCGCATTTTTCTCTAAAACAACTACAAATACGAAAAAATGATAAGAAAATAGTTTGCACAATTAAAAAAGTTATATAAAAAGTTCTTTTACTCATTTATGATATCTTGCACCATTTCCGAGAAAAATAAAAAAGTTCAATTTTCAAGCAAAAAAAAATTTCCTTGACTCCTGGTTTATGGAAACACCAGGGTAGCCGTTTTCACCAATGAGAAAAATTCCCGGTCATTTCCCGGTTTTTCCAGGTAACAAAAAATTCCCGGTCATTTCCCAGTTTTTCTGGTTTCCCGGTCCAGCGGCTACCCTGAAATACCCACCCTGTTATTTTGTTAAATATTTTTGAAAAATTCACGTTTATATAAAGAAGACTGCCTGTGAGTTTTGCGTGGGCTAAACAATTTTATGGCCAGAAAATTATTTTTCATAAAATCAAATTTTTAAACTTTTTGCTGAAACAATTTAAGTCACAAAAATAATGTCAAGACAAGAAATTGTTTGCCTAAAAAGCTCTCGACGAATGAAAACCCGAGAGTGGAAGAAGGTGCCGTCCATTCCGGGAATTCAAAAATGTCACATATGAAAGATGGAGATTGATGAAGGTGATATGAAAATTTCTTGCATGGCCAAAACTGCTAAACACGATTGGGTTCCTAAATTATCTGTAAAATCCAATGATTCCTCTTCGGTTCTCGAGGACTTTAATGAAGAATCTGAGGAAATAGATAATAAAAATCTGGAAACGTGGGCTCAGGTATTACTTTTTTTTTTTAAACTGAGATTTAAATGAAGTTTTTGTACATTATTGAAAAATATCAGGGTTAATGTGCTATATACCTAAATATATTGAATATTAAAACTTTTGAGGCAAACAATTTTTCGTCTTGACATTATTTTTGTAGCTTAAATCGTTTCAGCAAAAAATTTTAAAAACCGATTTTATGAAAAATAATTTTCTGGACATAAAAATTGTTTAGCCTACATAAAACTAAAAAAAATCTTCTTTATATAAACGTACATTTTTTAAAACTATTTAACAAAGTATGGGTATTTATAGGTATTTATTTATTTTATTTATTTATTTATTTTATTTATAAGTCCCTAGGGCTAAACAGCCCTCTAAGGAACAAAGTTTACAATTGTTTACATTAAAAAAAAAGAAAAGAGGACAGCTCTGGTACAACGACGAATATGACGTAGGTAAAAGAAAACTTACAGATGGCTTACTTACAGATTACTTACTTACAAACTTACATTTATGGGTATTTCGATAAACCAGGAGTCAAGAAAATTTTTTTGTGCATGAAAATTTAATTTTTTTGTGCATGAAAATTTAATTTCTTTATTTTTCTCGGAAATGGTGCAGGATATCATAAATGAGTAAAAGAACTTTTTATAGAACTTTTTTAACCGCTACCAGAATCTGAGAAGAAATCTTAAATATTCTAATTAGGTCAAAAGTTATAGAAGTTTAGGAAAAATTTGGGTTTTTTTAAAAACGAAGTAAAAAATGCATATACAAATAACTTCGTAGAAAAATTTTTTTCACAAATCGCAAAAATACGTATCGTCTAATTTCCTCTAAAAAACAACATATTATGTCCCCGAGAGATTCTGCGACTTCAAGTGTAGAACCTGCCTGATTTGAAATGGATTCGGTCTGACTGAATATGACTGATGTTTTTTCAATCGATTACAGTTACATCAAATGAAATAAACTATAACAAAAATTATTTTCAACGTGTAAATAAAATAAATCGATTCTTGCAATGAGTTTCATTTTTATTCTTTTCGATGTAAATGATGAAAAAGTATGTCATGATTCCAAAGTATGCTTGATGATTTTACAAAATTTATGATAAGTTTAATGAGTCCGACAATTTTGAATGGATTTACACAAGCAAGTTTGTTTTGCAAGAATTATGAAAAAATGGTTGTCAAAGTGGAAGAAATGGAAAAAGAATGTGCAAATTTCAGATTCTCACGAAAAAATCTCAAAATATTTTTGTTCGACGTGCAAAACAATATATATATA
>JBAGKK010047734.1:0-10216 GCA_037177015.1 Euceroptres primus
TATATATATATTATTTATATATTATATATTTATATATATTTATATATTTTATATATATATATATGTTCAACCTTGTCAGTCCCACTATGTACGGAATACGAAATCAAACATAAAATGACATTTGGAGTTTGTGTATTCAAACAATTTTTTTGAAAATGGAATTTGATTAAAACGAAAATTTTTGTTTACTATAATACTCAGTGGGGGATTATATTGACCCACGATGAAAATAATCGTATATAATGTTGAATCTTAATTTTGGCCGTAGGGTCTGAATAAATAATTCAATTAGTTTTTAATTGAACCAAACGTTTCGACGCACAATTGTGGCTCTCATCAGTGGTTAATGTCTATTCTGGAAAAAAAATTTACAAAAGATTTTTTTAACAGGGACGCAGTGTTCGAATGTAGTTAAATAAGGAAATTATTACAAATTTGGATTAGTACGGTCTTAAATATCTTTGGTAATGTTTGCACAAAACAAAGAAAACTAAAAAATGTGTGTTATCCTTACAATAATTGGAAAAAATAATAAAATTTGTAATATAATCTAAAAAAGTGTCTTGCCCTTACAATAATTGGACAAAGTAATAAAATTTGTAATATCATCTAAAAAAGTGTGTTGTCCTTAGAATAATTAAAAAAAATAATAAAATTTTTAATACTATATAAGATTCTAGTACAGTCTTAAGTAATAAAAACTTTGGTAACTTTGGTACATTTCTCAGAAATTGGAAAATGTTTTGTATTGGGTGAATTTATTTGTTATAAGCAGCAATTAAAATTTATAATGCATTATAATGAAGTGGTTAATATGAAATTGTATCCAAATTTGAAATATGACTTGTAATTAATGAGATTCTTGTTAACTAACCTTGTGGAAATTGTTAAATGCGTATGCATTCTGACAGACTGAATGGTCTGTGAACCTTTTTTAAAGACAGCAGGGTAAGGAGTAAGTTGGCGTATTGGACAGGAAGAGACAGCTATAAAAAGTGAGAGAAACCACTCTTCGGTACATTTACTGTTAAAGGAAAGTTATTTGTCGTCGATTTTAATTTTATTTTACTAAACAATCTTGTTATTGATAATGTTGTAATTGGAAAAATTTTTTATGAAATTAAAAAATTTTTTCATAAATTTTCTCTTCATTATTTTTCTATTTGGGTGAACTTATTTGTTGTAAGCAACAAATAAAATTTATATTCTTTGCAATTTTGTAAGAGGTGAGGAGTGTGAAGAAAAGGAAAGAGAGGAAGAAATTTCTTAATGATGATACTGTATGTTGTCTTTTATACTGAAGGTTAAAATTTGCTGTTTTCTAAAAGAGGGAAACAAAATGTTGACAAGTTCTGCGTGTCTGCCCTTTGATCGATTGCTGAAGGATTGCTCACTATATGAGCCATTTCTAAAATCAAAGGAGATCAATTAAAAGCCGATTGGTATCAAAAACCAACAGCCTCAGGTCAGTGCCTTAATTGTTTTTCACAAAACCTACAGCAATACAAAATCAACGTGATTAACAATTTCGTAGATAGAAGCATCACTTTAGGTCACCAAGACTCTTATGAAAAAAATCTAAAAAGAATTAAAACAATCTTAATAAACCGTAACTACCCTCTAACGTTTATCAACACTGTCATAAAAAAGGCTAACTTTTATACATAAAAAAAATACAGACACACAGACGCTCCAGCAAATGACGAACACACGAACTAACAACACACACAATCCAATACCCGACCCAGATCCAGCAGGACATAACAGCACCAACGAAACACAGATATCACCTGCATATATATCTTTACCGTATGTTCAGGGTTTGTCAGAAAAAAATGTCTAGCATTCTCAAACCCTTTAACATTAAAATAGCCTTCCGTAATGTTAATGACCTCAAACCAATTTTCAAATTAAAAAAGGATCCAATTCCGAAAGAGAAAACGTCAAATATTGTCTACAGCACTCCCTGCATTGACTGTGAGGCAGTATACATAGGCACCACAAAACGACCGCTACATACACGCATAACAGAACACACAAAAGACGTTTACAAACACCCAAACAAATGAACAGCAATGACAAAACACGTATTGAAAGCAGACCATCGTTTTGATTTTAAAATCACAACTATTTTAGAGAAAACAGAATACTACAGTAAAAGAATGATTTTAGAAATGGCTCATATATATTTTGTTTCCCTCTTTTAGAAAACAGCAAATTTTAACCTTCAGTATAAAAGACAACATACAGTATCATCATTAAGAAATTTCTTTCTCTCTTTTCTTTCTTTCTTCTTACAAAATTGCAAACAATATAAATTTTATTTGTTGCTTACAACAAATAAGTTTACCCAAATAGAAAAATAATGAAAAGAAAATTTATGAAAAAATTTGTTAATTTCATAAAAAAATTTTTCCAATTACAACATTATCAATAACAAGATTGTTTAGTAAAATAAAATAAAAATCGACAACAAATAACTTACTCCTTACCCCGCTGTCTTTAAAAAAGGTTCCCTTTTCCTCTCCTTACAAAACTTCTTCCACCCAAGACACCAGTTTTCATGCATTTTTCAAACGAAATAGACGTCCAAGCAGAAACGCTCCACCATTCAGTCTGTCAGAATGCATACGTACCAAAGTTACCAAAGTTTTTATTACTTAAGACTATACTAGAACCTTATATAATATTCCAAATTTTATTATTTAGTCAATTATTGTAAGGACAACACACTTTTTTAGATGATATTACAAAGTTTATTACTTTGTCCAATTATTGTAAGGGAAACACACTTTTTTAGATTATATTACAAATTTTATTATTTTTTCCAATTATTGTAAGGATAACACACATTTTTTAGTTTTCTTAGTTTTGTGAAAACATTACCAAAGATATTTAAGACTGTACTAAACCAAATTTGTAATAATTTCCTTATTTAAACTACATTCGTACACTGCGTCCCTGTTAAAAAAATCTTTTGTAAATGTTTTTTCCAGAATAGGCATTAACCACTGATGAGGGCCACCATTGTGCGCCGAAACGTTTGGTTCAATTAAAAACTAATTGAATTATTTATTCTGACCCTAAAACCAAAATTAACATCCAACATTATAAACGATTTTTTTTGTTTATGTCATTTTAGATAATTTTTACATAAGATGGTTTTTGAAAAAATATGTCTCTTAAAGTCTTTTTTAAAAAACATTTCAATAAGGAAATTCCACAATTGACTTTGTTTCCATTCTTTTAAGATCAATTTCTAGTCAAAGTGACAATTTTTTTTTTCCTTTGCTAAAGCGACAGTACAAGATAATCCCTCGTATGATATATTCTCTATAATAGTAGCAATTAAAAAAAAAATTTTTGGAAGAAAATAAACAGGTATTTTAGAATCGCAAAAACAAAGTTTCGTACCTATTTTGGTTGACATTTTACATCAGTTTCTAAAAAATTTCGATAAATCGCATTACGAGCTAAAAGGGTATGTGACAGTCTTTCACCATTTATTACAAGTTATTATATTTAATACATTATGTATATTTGACCATTTATTACAAGTTATTATATTTGGCGGCTTTATAAATAGAAAAATAAGTATATTTTGCTACAATTTTGGGAAATAGTTCAAAATATATAAGTTCACGTCTGACTGTCCCTTTTGAGTTTTTGTTTAATTTAAATAATGCAATTTTATTAATTCTGTTTTAGCTGGGGCTCTGAAGTCCTGTTCTTAGTTACATTCCAAATTAAAAATTAATAAAATTGCATTATTTAAACAAAATAAAAACTCAAATGGGCCAGACAGACATTTTCTTATACATTTTAAACCATTTCCAAAAATTTCAACACAATATTTACAATTGTCAAATTATAAAACTGCCGAATATAAACCATGTAATTGGTCATGTGACACTGTGGTACATGCCTTTAATGGTTTAAATATTCATTAGTTAGGCATAAATTTTTTTCATAAAATCAGTGAAATACGTAGCATCTGATTTTATGTGGAAAGGATTCAGTTACATGAAGATGCACACAGCTGCAGGGTTTGAAATGAATCCGCTCTAAAATTTTCTTCTCCAATAATTTAGTGCAATAAACACAGGTAATTGAATTATCGTCAAAAGATACGTCTTGAACAGCAGAAAAATACTTTATAATTTACGTATCAAACGTACCAAAAATACAAAAGTTTTTTTATAACGTTTAGAACCAGTATTTCTTTATCCGATTTGAAAAATTTGTTAATGCATTCATTACGCGTTTACTGACACACAAAAATGCAGAGTATCAAAACGTTGCAAACAGTTGACAAATACATTATGTAACAAATAAAAACTACCTATTGTGCAACGTTTTAATGCGATTTTCAAGCTCAATTTGATATTTGGGCATTGTTTGTAAAAGAATACCGGAAAATATACTGCATTTACACTACCGCCAGAAAGTTTGGGTACATTGATATCACAGCCACACAAAAAACAGTCTGGTACTTTTGACGAGACACATGTATTCCTATGTATTTTGAGACGCTGAATCTGAATCTGAGATCAAAATAGCACCTTTCATGATTGGTCTACGACATAACCTCAAAAAATCATATTTTTGAGTATGTGATGGAAAAACATGTTTTTTTTACGGGATTTAAACGGTTGATTCCAAAAATAGAGCCACGTACCTTACTATGCAGTGGTGCACATTGAATTTTCGAGTGGGGGAGCAAAGCTACTTTCCTCAAGGGACCACTCCACCCCCACCCTAAGAAAAAAATCTTCTCACAAAGATTTGTTTACCTTTTTTAGAATTTTTTACACGAAAGAGTGATTTAAATAACAAAGGGCTGCTTATGGGCACACAAGGCAATAAAAATTAATATTAAAATACCCACAAAAAAGTTTTTTCCACAAAGGACTGCTTATGGGCACAAAAGTTAATAAAAATTAATATTAAAATACCCACAAAAAAGTTTTTTCCACAATTTTCTAGATTTTCTAGATTTGACGACATATCAAACAGGAAGTAAAAATATCTAAAAACATTAGTAACGGGATTCAATCTTCTAAATTGTTATTCAAAATATAAAGTTACGTGATTTGATAAAAGATTTGAGAACTAGCTTACCAAAAATTTTTTAACAGGAACAGAAGTTTTACTTAAACCGATGATAAAAAAAGTGTTTTGTCAACTTAACGCTTTGAATTTTTTATTTGCGTTACTTTATAATCGGTTTTTCAAAGGTTTTTTTTTACGAACTACATGAAAAAAAGAACGTTTATTATAGGATAAAACTATGTTTCATAAAGTGTGGTAAAGATTAGATTTACAAAGTAAGCTTTGGCGCTGGAAATAATGTTTGACTTTCGTAAATCCGGCATGGAGTTCCTCATAAGGAATCATAGAGCCTCTAGCGTTTTTAACAAAATATATTTAAAAACATAATCTCCAGAAATCATTCTATATCAACTTTGATCTGAAAAAGCATAATGAATATCGTGCTTTGATAAACTTCGGTTCTAAAGAAAATTATTCAAAACATAATCTTAAAAATACGTTATAGTATATAACAATTCACCTAAACAGGTTTCAAAAAAGAGAAAAGTATGTTGCCAAATATCTAATTGTAAGGATCCTTAGAGACAGGTATCGAATAAGTGGTCCTCTTTTGTAATTAGGGATAAAAGTTGAGGTGCTTAGACCTTTATATTGTTGCCAAATTTTGGGTCTGACAAGGTCGGAGCAACATGCACAAACTATTATTCATTGCTTTATACAGAATCTGTATATCGTTAGTTACGGCGCCTGGGTCAGTATATTTAAGTGGGCATTATAGACCGTAATACACGGAAAAACGTTACTAGACCCGCAGTCGGGTCTGACAACGTTAATTCGAGCTTGATAAGGTTAGGCCAACGTAGTTTTCGGGCTCGTATAAGCGGTTTAACGTATGGGAGGACACAAGGTGTCCCAGGAGTATTGTCGTTCCTTGTAATGGCGGATAGAAAAAAAATTTTAATCGCAAAGTCCCCAAAAATTTTTCGGTCCGGTGCTTATTTTGGTTACTACAGGGCATTGAAATTGCATGCAGGTGAACAGCTAGTTGCAAATGTGCGTCCGACCCCGAAAAGCAATTTCTCCTACCGCGGTAACTTCACCTCAATTCCAGTGTTCAAAAAAACAAAAAAACAAATGCGATTACGAATATGTTTGTCTGTTTAAATCTCGAGCTCGAGTTTGATCGAAACGTGAAATAACTTTGCAAAAAAAAATCAATTCTTTTATTTAAACATGTTTGAGATAAAATAGTGGCTCACCGAAATTCGGTGCATAGAAAAAATGGAAATGTAGGCTATGTTCATCGAAATTTAGTGAGAGTAGCACAAATAATTTCAGTGAGCGTAAATAATTCGTACATTATTGCAAATAACACAGCCCGACTTGAAAATTGCACATTGGATGAGACTAGTCATTTTTCGTAGATTTTGGGTCGCTGAATTCGAATTCGACCTCAGAATTGCTCTAACACATCAGGTTTTTTAAATATCCTAACCTAAAAGTGCGAAAATCACGGTTTTTGCCTATTTTTGAGGTTACGTAGCATCGCGACAATTTTTTTCTCGAAAAAATATACACAGCATTTCAAAGTATAAGTCTTGCTCTTTAAAATGACGTCGAGTTTGCTCGAATATCTTTTTTCTTCACCGAGAATTTGATTTTGAAATTTTCAAACTATATGAATTTTTCAAAAGCTATAAGCAAAGGTACAATAGTAAAATTGTCTCAACGCGTTTGGCTAAAGAGTTTTATATCATTCGAAAGGTTATCAAAAGAGAAAATTTTTAAGCCATATAACATTAACTTCCATCGTCACAATTGCGACATAACCTTAAAAACGTGTTTTTCACTAAATAGATTTTTTTCTCAGCCTCCAATCAACAAAATGAGCCGAAAGAGTGACCACAAAGTTAGCCTATTTTTTAAACCTCGCTAGCAACCTGTGAGACTTGCTTTTCGTTTTTTGAAAATTTCAAAAAATTACCTATATTTAGGGGTTGAGAAGACCCCAAGAAAATTAAAAAATAGAAAACACCACTAATTATAAAATCATTTTTCGTTGTCTTTTTTCTATAAAATAAACCTTACAAAAGTAAAATCACGTATTTATTACCCCTATTATTCACAAGTTTTCAAATTAGACTAGAGGTGGTTTCAAAAAAAATTTTCAGATAAATGTTAAAAATGAAAATTTTGAAAGTATCAAAGCCCCCAAAAATTTTTTATTTCATTTTTGACTATTGGGATCACATCCGGAAACCCTCCTCTGAGGCACCCCTATAATTCTCAAGTTTTGAAATGAAACCTAGAGGTGATTTCAAAAAGAATTTCCAGATAAATGTCAAAAATGACAATTTTCAAAGCATCAAAGTCCCCGAAAAATTTTTAATTGCATCTCTGACTATCCGGATCATTATCCAGCAACTTTTCTGAGGCACCCCTATTATCCTCAAGTTTTCAAAATGGACCTAGGGGTGGTTTCAAAAAGAATTTTCAGAAAAATCTCAGAAATGACAATTTTCAGAGTATCAAAGTCCCCAACAAATTTTTAATTGCATTTCTGACTATTGGCATCACATCTGGCAACCCTCCTGAGGCCTCCCTATTATCCTCAAGTTTTCCAAATAGACCTAGGGGTGGTTTAAAAAGAATTGCCAGATAAATGTCAAAAATGACATTTATCTGGGGACTTTGACACATTAAAAATGGTCATTTTTTGGACATTTGTCTGGAAATTCTTTTTGAAACCACCCCTACGTTCAATTTCAAAACTTGTGGATAATAGAGGTTCCTCAGGAAGGTTGTCGGATATGATCCCAATAATCATAAATGCAGATAAAAATTTATTGGGGACTTTGATACTTTGAAAATTTTCATTTTTTACATTTATCTAGAAGTTCTTCTTGAATCCACCCCTAGGTTTGATTTCAAAACTTACGGATAATAAAGGTTCTTCAGGTGGGTTGCCGAATACGATCCCAATAGTCATAAAAGCAGATAAAAATTTTTTGAAGAATTTGATACTTTGAAAATGGTCATTATTTACATTTATCTGGAAATTCTTCTTGAAACCACCCCTAGGTCCATTTGAAAAACTTGAGAATAATAGGGGTGCATCAAGAGGGTTGCCGGATGTGATCCCAATAGTCAGAAATGCAATTAAAAATTTTTTGGGGACTTTGATACTTTGAAAATTGTCATTTTTGACATTTATCTGGAAATTCTTTTTGAAACCACCTCTAGGTCTAATTTAAAAACTTGTGAATAATAGGGGTGATAAATACGTGACTTTACTTTTGTAAGGTTTGTTTAATAGAAAAAAGACAACGAAAAATGATTTTATAATTAGTGGTATTTTCTAATCTTTAATTTTTTTAGGGTCCTCTCAACCCCTAAATAGGGGTAATTTTTTGAAATTTTCAGAAAACGAAAAGCGATGCTCACTTTGGTTTTCAATGACGAGTAATTTAATACCTATAACACATTTTTATATTTTTTCCCCAGGTCGCTAGCGAGGTCCAAAAAATAGGCTAACTTTGCGGTTAATCTTTCGGCTCATTTTGTTGATTGGAGGCTGAGAAAAAAATTTATTTATTGAAAAACACTTTTTTAAGGTTATGTCGCAATTGAGACGATAGAAATTAGTGTTATATGACTTAAAAATGTTCTCTTTTGATAACATTTCGAATGATATAAAACTCTTTGGCCAAACGCGTTGAGACAATTTTACTATTGTGCCCTTGCTTATAGCCTTTAAAAAATTTATATAGTTTGAAAATTTCAAAATCAAATTCTCGGTGAAGAAAAAAGATATTCGAGCAAACTCGACGTCATTTTAAAGAGCAAGACTTATACTTTGAAATGCTGTGTATATTTTTGCGAGAAAAAAAGGTCGCGATGCTACGTAACCTCGAAAATAGGCAAAAACCGCGTTTTTCGCACTTTTAGGTTAGGATATTTAAAAAACCTGATGTGATAGAGCAATTCTGAGGGCGGATTCGAATTCAGCGACCCAAAATCTACAAGAAATGATTAGTCTCATCCAATGTGCAATTGTCAAGTCGAGCTGTGTAATCAATGACCGTCCAAACTGTTAACCCTAATTTATGTAAATTTTAATCAAATGTTTTGAATTCGCTGAATTCTTCTGAAAGCATGGAATCATCACCTTTGGCCAACGGGTTAACTACTCGTGAATCAGGATTTACAAGTTTTTTGGAATTCTGAAGAATTCCGTAGAAGTTTTTGAACTCAATTGAAATCTTTTAAAACTTTTTTGAATTCCCTTAAAATATTTAGAATTCACGTTGAATTATTGTAAATTCCTTCAAGTCTTTTGAATTCCGCAGAATTCTCTCGATTTCTTAGACTTCAATGTAATCTTTTGAATTCTTTTAAAGATTTTCAAGAATTCTCTTGAAATATTTAGGATATAACTTGAATTATTTTTAATTTTCTGAATTCTTCTGAAAACATGAAATTCTTTTCAACTATTTCCAAATGCATCAACTTTTGTCAACGAGTGAAATACTACTTGATTAGGATGCACACTTTTTTTTTAACTCTGCCAAATTCTGTTAGAGCAAGGTCGGTGGGTGCACGAAATTATGATTGAGAACCGAATTTAATATAAAACCGAAGTTTATTCAGAACAGTACAAAAAGTATGTGTGTCGTGTAACTGTTCACAGGCAACTGGACAAAGGGAGAATAGTGAAGTGTGTATATGTGTGACTGTAGTATGAGCAGAGCTGTCCTCTGTAGGAAATAGTTCATTCGAATATTATTGAAGGGCGCAGATTGCAAATCCCAACACTCTCCCTCAAGTTGCGCCCGAAGAAAAACTTGGTCGATGACAGCCCCAGGCCGGAAACGCACTCCATGTGCTTTGGTCCAGGTAATCTTTTGGTTAGTATATCTGCTATCATTTTCTCCGTTGGCAGGTAGAGCAGTTTAACAGGATACTCCTTCAGAACTTGACGTATGAAATGGTGTTTCACATTTAGATATGTTTGGATCTCGAGTGGTGCACCGAGTTTTCGAAAAGCTTGCCTGCTCCCTGATTGTCGTTAAACATGATCACGTTGCCCAGATCTGAATGTCCTAGATCCTTCAGAAAGTTGATGAGATACACAGCTTCCTTGGATGCATCTGAGATTGCCATG
>JBAGKK010047745.1:0-10215 GCA_037177015.1 Euceroptres primus
GATCTACCATGAGACTGCAAAAGATTGCTCAGAAATTACACGAGATTTCATGAAATTCCATTAGATTACAAGATTGCATGAAATTGGAAGATTGTAGGGGATTGCATGAGATTGCATAGGATTGCACAGGAATGCACACAGATTGCATATTGCTTGGAATTACACGGAATGGCAAGGGTTTGCACGGGATTGCATAAGATTGCGCACAGATTGCAAAATTGCTTGGAATTACACGAGATTGTAAGACTGTAGGAGATTTTATGAGATTGCACAGGATTGTATGAGATTGCTTAAAATACAGATTGCGAGATTGCACGTGATTGCAATATTGCAAAGGATTGCATAAAGATTGCATGAAATTAAACGAAATTGCATGGGATTGCATAGAGATTGCACAAAGATCACATGGATATGCAAGAGATTGCAATTCGGTAGTTGGTTTCAGATAAGCTCTGCTAGTATCAGAACTTAACTCCTCTATAAACATGATCACTGTTTCTACTTTTTTGTGTCTAAAGCCTCGAATATCGCCTGCAGGCCTCTGTAATAAAAACTTTTAAACGTCGAATCTAAATCTTCTTATTTCTTCATATATCATCCCAGCTTTTTTACATTCTTTCTATTATAGAGGTATCTCCTATCAAATTCTCGACTGCGACGATAATGGTAATCGGCATGTCTGAGTGTCTTCTGGGGGGTGGTTTTGCCCCTCTGCGTCGGACGAGCTGGCTGTAACATGAGCAGTAGAACGGGAGCATTCTCGTCCTCCAGAACCACCTCATACCATGGTGTATACCCTTAGTAAGGTACCCCTGGCGCGGTGCTAGTCGAGACACGAACGTGATTAATGATTGTACCGAGAGCCATGCACCGTAGCGCTTCCCCTCCCCCCTCCCCCCATTTTGCCGACCACTTTTCTCTCCTCTTCACTCCGTTTCCCTCTTTCCACTCTTTCTCCCTTTTTCCCATCTCTTCCTTTCCTTTCCTTCTCTTCTGCAAAGTATCACCCATAACCCCAGCAAGTATAGCGCCTGGTACAACTGTCGGCAATCCGACTCGCCTGCTGCTTTCATTCTGGCTCCTCCATTGTCCGACTCAAACTACAGATTATTAGAGCCCTATTGCACACCTCTGGTCTGACCTACCGATACTCCTGCTGTAGACTTGTAGATATAGAATTGTAGAATGTAGAGAGTCAAATGGTAGGTTTGAAGGTTTCAACATGGAAGATGAAAGAAAGGGTGAACTTTCTCTTTGGAAAATTTAAGTATCCATGCGTGAAGTCAGTCAAAATGAGGACCATTTCTGTTTGAGGATGAATCACTGGTTTGCTGAAATTTGGAGGAAATTCAATTCAGAAGATAATTTTGTCGCGATTGTTGAATCGCAGTCAAACGAATATTTGATTTCTAATCGAAATATTGAATGACTTTCAGATGCAATCAAAAAAAGTCAGTAAAAATTACTTTTAGCCTTATAGAAATGCTTAGGTTTTAAATAATAGGCTTTGAAATAAGATTCTACCAAATAGCATGAACCCAGCAAACACGTTCTGTAATTGTTCTAGATCAAAAAGGTAACAGTATTCTATAACAGTTGTTACATTAGGGTGGTCCAAATTTTTTTTTCGAATTTTCATGCATATCGCCTACAAGTTTTCTCGAATCCACACAAAAATAAATGTGTTTTTTTGCAAGAAAATGATATTTAGAGGTTCCGCAAGCCCCATGAAGTTAAACACGTATTTCCCATAAGAAAAATAGTACATTTCGATACATGTGTGAGAGGTGATTATTTAGCGCACGAGACGTTTTTCGCACGAGCGAAGCGAGTGAGAAAAGTCAAGTGCGCTAAAAATCACCTTTCATATAAGTATCGAACAGTATTTTATACCACGAGAGCCGAAAAATTATGTCAAAGTTGAGATTTTGAGGTTAGAGTGGTATAAAAGATATTTTTGTAAATTTTATTCAGAATCGTCAATATCAGGTGAATCGAGTTGAAACTCAACATTTCTCTACACAATTAGCCATAGAATACGAATCAAAAATTACTTTTCAAATATTTGCGGTTTTTTAAATACAAATTGTTTCTCATACATAAAGTATTACTTTCTATTGGTAACTAGATGTTTAAATAAATTGTTTAAACAATTTATTATTGTTTATAGCAATTTTGTCTTAGAATAGAGTTAGAAAGTCGCGGTTTTTTCCAAATTTTTCAACTTGTTTTCAACTTTTCAGTTAGAGCCATGTACATAATATTCAAATATAGAGATTAACAAGGCCTCATTAAAATAATTAATTGATTATAACATAATCAATTAATTACATATCTTATTGAGGCCTTTCTAATCTCTATATATGTACACAATCATCGATAACAACGTTTTCTCCAGATTAAGAGAAGGGGGAGGGGGGGCTGATAGTAAAATGTGTGCAAGTACAAATGTTTCTTTTACGCTTTGCAATAAACTTCATGTTATAATTCAAAACAAAATTTTTACAAGTCATTTACAGACCCACTCCTCCCACTTACTTCTAATTATTCCATCCTTTGTTTTTATCTGTACTGTAAGGTAGCCTTTTTTTAAATTAATGTTTTTAGAACATTAGCAAAAGAGTAAAAATACTTCACTTTGAAAAAAATAGATGAGTTTTAACTGGATTCACCTAATATTGATGATTCTGAATGAAATTTACAAAAACCTCTTTTTTTATTATAGGAAATACGTGTTAAACTTCATGGGATTTACGGAACCTCTAAATATCATTTTTAAAAAAACGCATTTATTTTTTTGTGGAATCGATCAAATTTGGGGGCGATATGCATGAAAATTCGAAAAGAAATTTTCCAATGCATTTTTGGACCACCCTATCGTTACATGCTGGTGATAGAACTGTTCTGTAACAAAAAAGTAACAGAGTTGTAGAATATTGTTACAAGTGATTTATGTAATTGTTTTAGAACTGTGTGATGGCACTGTTCTATAACGATTGTTTTGAAACTGTTCAAGAATAAACGAGTCACAACCGTTCTATATACAATTCTGTAACAACGTAACAATAACAACGTTTTCAACAGTAACAACGTTTTCTGGAGAAAACGTTGTTACTGTTATACAACATACAGTAAAAAAGAATACTTAAAATTGTTACACCTTAAAATGGTTTGAATTAAATTCAGTAAAATTTGTCTGGACTTAAGCAAAATCGAATCTAAATTTAAGACTCAATTCTGAAATTCAGATAACGTGGTATTAAATTTAGACCAATATTACTTAAATTAAGATAAAATTTTACTGAATTGAATCCAAGCCATTTTAAGGTGTAACAATTTTAAATATTCTTTTGTGTTGTGCAGTTTTTATCAAACTGTTCTAGAACAAACGGATCACGGACTTTCTGTAACAATCGTTCTAATTTAGATCTGTCACTGTGCCGTAACACTGTTATGTCGGTGTTCTGAAGTTCTGTTACAATCGAGGGGTTCACAACTTTAAATTTTTGTGTACAACCAATTCTAATTCTGAAAATAATTCCAATCAATTCCAAATTTCAATTAATTCCAAGTACTTCCAGTAATTTCAATGAGATCCGGAAGTATTCCCATGAATTCCAGTAAATTTCACAAGCACTTCCATAAATTCCGAATTAATACCAAGCATTAATGAAATCGGAATTCCAGTAATTCCTAATTAATTGGATATAATTCCAGGAATTCCTTAACAGTGTTTCTACAGGTCAGGGAATTCTGAAAAGTCAGGGAAAACCTTTAAATGGTCAGGAATTTTTTTTTATTTAACAAATTATAATTATATCTTAATACTTATAATTATAACTTTACAATCATAATTATATAATTATAATGTTACAAAATTACATTATTAGCAAGGATCACAGTCAGTCCCCTTTTTTCTCCTATTTTCCCCCATTTCCCTATTATTCTCCAAATCTCCTAAAATCACTTTTTTTTTAGAGTTTCATTCCTTTTTCCCCCTTTTTCCCATTTTATATTCAAAGTTCCGAATAATTTTCCAAGAATTATAAGAAATAGAAACTTGTGACATTCAAAAACTGTTTCAATGTTTTCTTAAATATCCCATAATTCCCAAATTTTCAAAATCTATACGAGAGTCTCCTAAAATCTCTTAAAATCCTCCAGAATCTTTAAAATTTTGATTTAATATCCTTAAAAATTCTCCAGAAATTTGAGACTGTTCTAGAATCTTCTGGATTCTCCTACAATAATCTTATAAAATAATATCCCAAAATTCTTCAATATTCTATAACATATACTAGACTATTCCAGAATCTTCTAAAATTATCTGAATACTTCCGTAACCTTCTAGAATTTTCTATAGAATCTTTTACAACCCTCCAAATTCTACAAAAGATTACCAAAATTCTCCCAAATTTTTTAAAATCTTCAAAACTTATCTGAAATCTGTAAAAATTCTCTAAAATATTCTAGACTGTTTTCAAATCTACAATCATTTAGATTCTTCTGAATTTTGCCATAATCTTTTGGAATCTTCTGGAGTATCCTATAATAATCTTATACAATCTTAAAGAATTCTTAAAAATTCTTTAATATTTTAAAAAATATACTAGAATGTTCCAGAATCTTCTAGAATCGTCTAAAATCTTCTGAACTCTTCCATGATCTTCTAAAATCTTCTAGAATTCTCAAGAATATTCTGAAGTGTACCTGAAGTTTTGAACATTCAAATGAACGAACTTTTTTTTTTAAATTCAAATTTATCTTTAAATATCGTGCAATCTGCAAAATAATGAGAAATATCATGAGCTTCATTATCATTACATTAGTTTCTATATTTATAAACCAATATGTTAGAACAAATTTGAGTTTAAAATGAAATCAAATAAAAATTTCGTTCACTTGAACGTTCAAAACTTCAGGCACATTATTCTGGAATTCATGAGAATTTATAGAATTTTGAAAAATTCTTTAGAACCCTCTCAAGTCTACAAAAGACTAATAAACTAATAAACTTGAAGAATCTTCTCGACTGTTTTCAGAACCTTCCTAAAATTCTGTAGACTTTTTGAGCATTGAACAAAAATAGTAAAAATAGTAAATAGTAAAAATTTATGGAAGATTTTGGAAGAATCAGGAAGTCTCAGGGAGATTCTAAAACATTCAAAAATCTAGATTCTAAAGAATTTTTTGGGATTTCAAAACATTTAATGAATTTAGAAGTTTATGAAAAATTAAAAATATTGTAGAAGATTTTAAAAGTTTGTTGAAAAGTCCAGAAGTCGTGAAGGATTCTAGAAAATTCTAGAGCTTTCCAAAGTTTCAGTAGATATTTAGAAATTTGAGAAGTGTTTTATATCCAGATTTTTCCTATTAGTTCCAGGAATTCCTAGAATTCCAAAAATTCCAATAATTCCATTTTGAATTCCGCAGTAATTTCGACCTCTTGTACAACTAATTTTACAGTTGTTAACCCCTTGGTTTAGTTTCAAAGAAAAAAATAACACGAGCATTCTCAAACATTAATCTCGATTTTCTCGAAATGCTGTTTTTCGAACTTCAAACTTCAGTCCAGATATGTTACAGTTTATTTTGTTATATAACTTTTATATAACACTGCTCTGTTCTGGCACTAACTTGTTACTAACCTGTTACAGAGCATGTTATTTTTTGTTCTGTAACAGTTACATAACCATGTTTGCTTAGAATTAGCCCAAAATATCTACTGAAACTTTGTTTTTGTTGAAATCATTTATTTATAGAAAATACTTCTACTTTCATTTGTCAATAAGAGCCGTCATTTTAAAATTACCCTTGATCGAACTGACACTGAACTATTCTTGGATTGACATTTAATTCAAATTTGAAATGTCTTACCTCATTTTCAGTAGGTTCTTTTTATTTCACTTAAGTCCCTGATGATTAGTCACTTGAATCAGAAATTATACCGGTAACAATTATGGGACCACCTGTTTTTAGTGAAAAGCCTACATTCTCCTATAATTTTAATATCACCAGAAAACAAAGGATAAAGTTGACCTCGATTCTGGGGTAAAATTATCTGCGCAACAAAAGTTAACTTCGCAGGATAACTATTATCCAAATAGCGGTTAAATTTTTTTTGTTTTTCCATATGACAAGTCATGTATTTTGAAAGACGCGAAGTTGTCTGAATAAAGATTTATTCCTCTAAAAAATATCTCATTTTCAGAAAAAAAAATGTTAGGGTAAGTGTCCCAATTACTGCGGGTAATTTGGACATATTGCTGCGATTTCTTTTCCTAATTAGGATAAACTAAGTATTTAACTTTTGCTACAGGGTCGAGTCAATTCTTATTTAATTGTACGAATTTTTTGGGGCCTAAAAACTTATTTACATTAAATTTATTCTAATTAGAAAAAGAAATCGCAGTAATACGTACACCCGTAGTAATTGGGACACTTACCTTAACCTTATAGTTTTTATTTTAATTTTCCAGATGAAAGAGTGACCGCAAAAATAAGCCTGAATTCGCCCATTTGTGCGCCCTCGAATTCGGGCTTCCAATCTATATTAAAAGTTAGTTTATCATGAGGCATTGATCCTCTGAAAGTTTTAGGTTGGTCTGACTTTTTGTTTTCGAGATTTAAGGGACCAAATTTTTCACTTTGTCCTGTCTGTAGGTAGATTGTTAGAATTTTTGCAGGTCAATTATTTCAAATCTATGACTAATAGCGAAAAGTGTTTCAGATAAAGGTTAAAGGCCCAAGTTAAAGGCCTCCTTTCTTAAGTTGTTAATCAAATTCAAGAAATATTTTGCGTAGAATGAAACCCTCTTTCTTTTATGCGCAAGCACTGACAAAGTTCCCATCAACTATCTCGACCTGTGGCAGAATCCCTTCCCAGGAGTGTAAATCTGCAATAATCATTTATCAACCATTAATAATAAACTAACTTTTAGTATAGATTGAAAGTCAAAATTCGAGGGCGCACAAATGGGCGAATTTTTCGGTCATTCTTTCCTTTAGATTTCACGAAATCCACCCAAATTCTGCAATAAATACGCCCAGGCTGAAGTAATTTTGCCAATTCTGTAAGAAAATATTGTATAAATAGTGTACTTTTTTATTCTTTTCTAAAATTTAGAATAAGTTACGAAATATAGTGGGAACAATTTTTCGGCTAAACACAGTTGATTTCTTTTAACCTAATAAAGCTTTAATATGTTTTTTTTTAATGCACTATGTTTATAATATTTTCTTACAGATTTGACAAAATCAGTTCAGCAAGCTTTTATTAATAACATAAGAAACAAAAAAGTAAATGTGTCTAACAATTCTTTTTTTTACGTGAAGTTTTATTTTTTAGATTTTAATTAAGAAACGCGTGGCGGTCTCGGGTAGATGAGGCAATGAACTTTCGAGTTCCAAATGCCGATAAATAAATAAATAAATAAATATTAAGATTCTACTTGGAATAAATTTGAAAGAAGAGCTCTAGTTCTGCTCAATTAATAAAATAATTTAACTTGAAAAATTTATTTCCTTTTTAAAGCAAAGTTATAATTTATCAAAGCATTTCTATTCAATAATTCAAATAATATGAAAAATAAGTGGTGAAGGTTCCTTAGAATAAACAGTGCTGAGATTTCAGCAAGATATAACAGCTATAGTTTTAAATCAGAAAGTATGTAGGGATTCCAATAATAAAATTATAAAGGCGAGCGATTATATCATTACGAACTTAGGACGAACAGGTAGTCTCTTAATTTTTACCGGTAGAGTATTAAATTTTATATATTTAAATAATCAAAGTGTCTATTCGTCCAGCTTTTTTGGAGATCCCCCCCCCCTTGTGTACAGGGGTACACAAGTGGGGGTACCCTTGTGTACATGTGTTTTTTTAGTAATGAGTCAAAGGAGAAAAAAGAACAATAAGAAAGTCCAAATTCATAAAAGCTGAACAAATAGCTGATTGTTAAAGTTAATAACGTATAAGTTAATAACTAATAAGTTAATAACTTAAGAATACTTCATTTATGATAACTTTCTTGAGAACGATGACTTTTAGACTGTCAGTATTGTTCCCGTAAATATAGAAAATCACAAATACGTCTTCATTAAGAACGTCTGAGACTTAGAAGTCTCAGAGCAATTCTCTGAAATTTGACAGCTAACTGACGTGAACTAATATGCCATTTGACAATTATCGTGTGGCGATAATATAAATAACTTTATGCCACCTCAAGTGAAATCAGATATTCAGAGCCATGAATCTTCCTACTTCTAAAAACACCCTAAAATTATAAATTGAATTACTCTGTTTACTTCATTTGGATACATTTTTCAATTTAATTGTTCAAAGAATCTTTTAATGTTTCATTAAAAGCTTTGCCTAAAAATTATTTTATAGTAAAGCTTTTAGCTTCAGCACTTTAAAATATACCTCTTTTGAAATTTTGTTTTTGAAAACTGTCACCACTACAAAGCTTTTCCTCCGCTAGTGAAAAAATACACACATGTATATTACGTGAAAAAACACATGTAATTCTACGATGATTTTTCTTATAAATGGCACAACACTCATTTGACTTGTGTAATTACACGCGTAAAATGGATGTTTGCAATAGAACCATTTATGAGAAACGTCCGCACCGAATTACACGTGTAAAATGGGTATTTGCGGTAGAACCATCCATATACTTCTTTTTAAATTTTATGTTTGAAAATTGTCACCACTACAAGACCTCTTCGCTACTGAAAAATACATGTGTAATTCCGCGTGTAGACAATTAGACATCGTAGTTTCGGATAAACGCACGTACAATTAACACATATTATAATTCCTTGAGGATTTTCTCCATGAAAAGTTCCACTACAAACACCCATTTTAAGTGTGTATTTATATATAAATACATGTGAGGATTTTTCTCACAAATGATTCCACTGCAAACACTCATTTCACGTATGTAATTTTACACTTTGTATTATTAATTTTACACTTGTGGTTCCGCTAGGATTTCTCCATGCATGAATCCACTACAAACACCCATTTTACACCTGTAATTCCGCGAGGATTTTTCTCATAAATGGCTCCGTTGCAAACACCCATTTTACGCGTATAATTCAGTACACAAGACTCGATTGACACGCATAAAATGAGTGTTTATAGCGGAGCCATTTATGGGAAAAATATTTTCTAATTTTTCGTAAAGATTCTTTCTTTATAATTCGATGTAAGCAACAAAAGCTCTAACTTTGAAACTCAATAAGATTCTTGACTTACATTGTTCTATGAAATTTGAGTGTCTTCAAGACTTATTAAAAATAATATCTGACTTAAAACATTTTTAGTTTTCTATCTGCGAGAGTAATCAACTCTTTTGAAAGCAAAAAGCAATGGATAAATGGATATTGTCTCTAGATATCGGTTTGTGTTAAAAATGGCGGGGGATGAAAACGGAACGAAGGGACGGTTCAATGGGTGGACCAACAGAATGGATGCAGACTGCTTTTGGCACCCCTCGACACACGCGACGTGACGCGTCACTCCCCGCGGAAATCAACGCCGATGCCGTTGGCGGGGTGATCCGTTCGCTGAAATATCCGGTTTATTGTGTGAAGGTGGGGTAAAGTTGGCAACACTGTAAATGGAGTCAATTGAACCAATAGCAAAATATTAAGAAACAAAAACTCAATTCTTTTTTGTCATTTTTTTATCCCCATTTTTCATTACAGGATGGTAAAAGAATCGATTTAAAAACATGGTTTATTTTGCTTTTTTGAACCAAAAAAAAAAGATTATTTTCTTCAGTAAACAAATATTTGATATTATTTTCGTTTTCAAATTAATCGAACAAAATATGACAAAAATTAACATCTCTTTGAATAAATGTTCTACGAAATGTGAAAATTCCAAAACAACCACGTTATAACCCCTTCGGAGTGTAGCTAAAATGAACTTTCTGTGTCACCAGTGCACAATATTGTCAAAAGCACTTTTTGTGGACAAAAGTATGTCTGCAAGCCAATTTTCAATGGATTTTGATGATTTTTTTTAATGACCGCAAGGCTTCCCGGTATAACGAGTCGTTGCAGAAAATTCACTTTGACTAAACAAAAATTTTTTATTTAAAAACAAAATAAACAATATTTTTTCTTTTATTAAGAAGTACAATAATTTATGCGTTAATTTACAAACTGAAAGAATGCATATTAATGATGTTTATCAGTGCT
>JBAGKK010047756.1:0-10215 GCA_037177015.1 Euceroptres primus
AAATGGTGGAATAGATAAAATTAATACACTAACACTAAAAAATTTATCTCCGTACATCTCTGATGTCTTAGCACACATTTTCAACCTATGCATAGAGAAATCGATTTGGCCGGATTCGCTAAAAGTTGCCGAAATAGTACCAATTTATAAATCTGGTCACAAATATGAAGTTTGTAACTATAGACCTATATCTTTGATATCAAATATTGCTAAAATTTTAGAAAAAATAATACATAAAAGGCTATACAATTTCATATCGGAAAGCAAAATATTATCAGAAAACCAATTTGGTTTTATCAAGAATAAAGGAACGAAAGACGCATTAACTTCTATTACTAAAACTATTTATGATAATCTAGATAGGAGTAAGCCTATAGCAATTACCTTTTTAGATTTAGCTAAAGCTTTCGATTGTGTTAACCACGATATTCTGCTAGATAAATTATATAATTATGGTATCCGGGGAAAAACGTACGATTTAATGAAAAGTTATCTGTCGAATAGGTTTCAAAGAGTCAGAATAGGAGATTATGTGAGTGCTTCTGAAATAATAAACACTGGCGTACCCCAAGGAACAATTCTTGAGCCGCTACTTTTTATAATATATGTTAACGATTTACTAATACAAATACCAGACAACTCTATTATCTCCTATGCTGATGATACAGCCATTTTTTCTATTGGTAATACTTGGGAAGAAGTAGAAAGAAAAATGAACAATCTACTTATAATTGTAAATGAGTGGCTAGCACTAAATAATTTAGTTTTGAATTAAAAAAAAAACTATTTTTATTACTTTTGGTAATTACTGTGACAGCTTTCCTGTAAACTTGGAAATAAAAATAGAAGATACATATATAAAGAAAGTAGAATACTGTAAACATCTAGGATTGATTTTTTATCAAAATTTAAAATGGGACAAACATATTGAATATATACTCAAAAAGACCAAGTATTTAATTTATATTTTTTACAAAATTTCTAAATTTATGCAAACTGATATATTAAGAATGATCTATTATGCTTTCTTCCACAGTATTATAAATTATGGAATAATTGCCTGGGATGGAGCCTACACGAATTATCTAAACTTATTGCAAAAAGTTCAAAGAAGAATATTGAAAATTGTAAATAAAAATACTTTTGTAAGTGAATACCCAATGAATCTTAGGCAATTATTTACATATGAATCACTCCATTACTATTATAATGTTAACAGTGATAAATTTTCTAAGTCAAATATTATAACTAGAAATAAAAATATACAAATACCGCGAATTTACAGAACTGTAAATGATAAAAATAGCTATATCAAAGCTATCAAATTGTTCAATAGTCTACCCCATGAATATAAGTTACTGAATATATCTAAAAGTTCGGATAGATCCAAGTTAAAAGAATGGATAAAATCCAACATTCTTGCTTAACTTTGTTAGATAGTCCCAAAGTTTTATAATGTCAGCAGCAACAGTATTACTTGTTTTATTTTAGTCTTAAATAAGTTTTAGTTTTAATTATATGTAAGTTAGTTTTAATCAGTACCCCCGCCCAAGCAATTTCATTTGCCTCTGGAGGTTACAGCTTGTATATGCTTTTGTATATTTATAACTTGTAAATTACTGAATAAATGATATGATATGATAAGATATGATATGATATGATATGATATGATATGATATGATATAAAAAAAACATTGGATACTAAACTTGTCAAACGACTAATAAAAGCTTTGCCATAAGTATTTTAAATTAAAGGCACTTAATTTAAAATTTCGGAAATAAAAAAGTAACGCAATTTTAAAATTATTTGGAAAATGAAATTTAAGAGAATGAATTTTTTTTAGGATATCTAGAGCAGAGATGGTTTCTCCAAATTCATGCTTCATGTAAATATAAGAAGATAGAGACAATTCGAAGAAACCAAAAGGTTGCGTAATTAGTAAAACTATCAGTGTCCTGATAAAAATTGAAATACTAAATTGAAATAATTTTTTGGAAATTTGTTGCTGTATTATAATTTATTTTAAGTAATTTAAAGAAAAACTTACTTGGAAATGACCTTTTAAAAAGGAAATAAATTTCTTTACCATTAAATTACAATAAGACCAAAATTTTTAATAAAATCATAATTTTATAAAAAATTTAATTAAATAAATAAATGTTATTTCTACTATAGAACTATAATTTTATTATTTTATTATTTGGCATTACTTATCACACCTAACAATTAATATTAATAAAAAAAGCAAAAAAAATCTTAAATTACTAAAATCTAAAGTTTATAAAAAAAATTTTAAATTGAACGTGTCTAAAATAAATAAAAAAGGAAAAGTAATACATTTTGAACGAAGGAGTCGTTTCGAAAATAATATCCAAGCATTCCCTTATTGAAAATAAAATATCAAGAGCTAAAAAACGAGATTCAAATAATTTTAGAAATATTATTGAAATAACAAAATCCAAATTTGTCACTTAAAATTAATAATAGTCACTTAATAGTCTCTTAATTAATAATCACTAAAAAACTTAATAAATATTCCAGTTATTTTATAAATTTACATGACAAATTCTGAGGTTATTTGAAAATGCCTACGTAATTTACAGTAAATCTTTATTTTCAATATCTGAAAACTAAAGAATCACGAAAATTTTTGAAAATGCAAGATAAAATTTTCATTCTTTCAATATGGAATCCAAACATGCGAAATTAAATTAAAATCAAAAGAAATTGAACCTGGTAAAAATATTTTAAAACAAAATTGGATGATTCTTAAATTTCTTTTTTCAAAAATCTAAAAGCCAAAAAATGAAAACAATAATTTATACACATTGTTTTAATTAAAAGACATCTAAAAAAAGTTTATCACGAAATTAGAAATTTTAATATTATTGTTCTGTCCGAAATTTTTTCTACAATTATTATTTCTACAATCCGATAAAAAATTCAAAACTCGCAATTGCTTTCTTTCTAAAGTTTAGAAACATTAATTTTAATTTAATCGAAATTCAGAAAAATCATGTTCAATTGTTAAGAAACTCAAAATAGGGTATGAATAACTTATTAAATTTTTATGAAAGTAATGCATTTTTAAATGTTGGATTCTGAGACAAAATAATTATTTCAATTTATAAAGAAACTTACGTTTGCTTTTCAAGTCGTAGTAACAATGTTGGTTGTACAATGAGTGAATCACAAAGTGGGTCCCTCTTTTTATACCTTCCACCACTTCCTGATGTTACATTTTTACTTCATAATTTGAAACTGATGGTTTATATTAATGATTAAATAATGAAATTCTATTTTTAAGTTCAATGATATAATAAAACAGAATAATAATATTAATTATTTTTTAAACTGGGTCATTACTTGGAAATTAGTTTGAGAACTTTTGAAGCAAAGAACAAAATGTTTCCATCATTACGAAGTAATATTCTTCAGTTGTACCATTAATTGAACGCTAACGTAATGGGAACAGAAATTAATAAATTCATTCAAAATCATTTTTTTCTGGTGTGAGTGGACATTTAAAGATGTCTTTAATAACAACATTTAGCCAGTTTTGAAGTATCAGTAGCAGATGCCGAATAATTAACGAAAACGAAGCAACGAAGCTAGGACATAACGACAATATTCTTTAAAAAGTTTTGAAATTTCGTAATTGTGAACTTAATTTTCTAAAAGTTACTTAATAATAATAATAACACATAATAAATTTACTTTAATAAAATTGTAAATCTTAATTTTATCAATATTATAAATGATTAAAATTTTTTAATCTTCAATAAAATGTATTGATATTATATAGGTCAATCGTTCGTTTCGAGTCAAGGAATCTTTTATTTTCATGGTAGAACATCGAAAAATTAGAATTATAACAATTATTCCAATAGAAAAGTAAATTTTCATTCTTTTTTCAATGTTATAAATGATAAAAATTTTCTTAATGTATTAATATTATAGGTCAATCGATTTCTTTCGATTCAAGGAATCTTTTCTTCTCATGCATTAACTGTAAATTATGAAAAAAGTTTAAATTAGAAAAACAAATTTTTCAAGCATTACTGGAATTCTAAAAAAAATCCAATGCATATTTTTGGAAGTCGTTGTGCCTAATTTGAGATATTAGTTGCAAAAATAAGCCCTCCAAATTTCGTTAATTTATCTGCAACCGTTCTCAATTTACCTTTTTCTCAAAAAAAGTGTGTTTAATTAAATGATTCTAAAAAGTTTTGAAAATGTAACCATTACAAAGCTTCCTCTATGAGGAAGTAAAATTGAAAATAAATCCTTGTTCTGCAATAAAATGGAATTAACAATAGAAAAAAATCACAATACGTAATTTAAATAACAATATTCTAACAGAATAAATATTAAAACTGTAAAAAAAACTTTGAAAAAGAGAAAAATAAAAATATGAACTCAGAAAACTCTAAAGTTTGATTAATTTAATCGATTAAAAAATATTATGTTAAATAAATCTTCCCTCTTTAAATTATACAAAATAAACACAAGAAAAGGACAGAAATAATAATAAATTAAATAAAAAAATGTTTCTCTTCATTAAAAATATTTAACTTTGTCTTTTTTCCGTTTTTATTTTTTTGTGTTTTCCGTAGTTTAAGGACTAAAAAAATATTTCTTTAATACAAAATGTTTGAATTGATTAAATTAATTAAGATTGAGAGATTATTTAGTTCGCATTTTTATTTTTTGCTTTTTTCAATGTTTGAGATTATTTATTATTCATTCTATTAGTAATCTAATATCTATTAGTAATCTCTATTATCGTTTCAAAGTAATTTGTTTCAAGGATTCGGTTTTTCAATTTTTTTTGTTTTAAACAAAAGTTGCAAAACTATTCTAGCTGTTGGAAATAATTGTACTTTTTCTAAGGGCAAATATTAATTTAAAAAAAGTTCATGTTAATTTTTTTTGTGTTTTCCCTAGTTTAAGGACTAAAAAAATATTTCTTTAATACAAAATGTTTGAATTGATTAAATTAATTAAGATTGAGATATTATTTAGTTCGCATTTTTATTTTTTGCTTTTTTCAATGTTTACATTATTTATTATTCATTCTATTAGTAATCTATATTATCGTTTTAAAGTAATTTGTTTCAAGGATTCGATGTTTTAATTTTTTTGTTTTAAACAAAAGTTGCAAAACTATTCTAGCTGTTGGAAATAATTATACTTTTTTTAAGGGAAAATATTAATTTAAAAAAAGTTAATGTTTCTATATAAAAGTTAATCTCCAATCAAAAATTTTATTTTTAATAGTCTTCAATTTTTTTGTACCTTCTTAAGACTATTTTGATTGAAAATACTTGTTTGTAGTTTAAAATTTTTGAACAACTTCTTGCATGAAATGTTTAATATCTTGATTAACATCATTAGGTTTTTTTGTTCCATTATCTTTGTTGTCAAGTAGATTACAATTTTTCGAAATCAACGGGAAAAACAAAAAATGAATGAAAAATTGTAATTAATTCAATTTTTGGAAAAAATGAAAAAACACTTTATGTTTTAAAGAAAGCTACATTTTTGGCTACAATTTTCAAGCGTGATAGGGTAAAAATCTTATGGAACATTCCATACAACTAGCCTACAACAAATTCGGTACGAAGTGTTTATTTGTACAGGAATTCCGACTAGTTGAAGATGCTTGCACGCTCTTTTGTGTTACCCCCTTAAAAATAATCTAAAGGATAGTAGAACCAAGACTATTCGTACGAAAAATAAATTTTAAAAAAGAGAATTGCAGTGAATAACTCGAAATTTAAAAAGATGTACGCGTGTAGGAATTCCTCCCTTCCCCCTGTGTGTTTTTCAAGGGATAAAATAGATGAAGAAAAAGAGAATTGCAGTGTAAAGCTCGAAATTAAAAAAATGTACGCATACGGGACTTCCGATGAGACGAAGAGACCACTCTCCTCCCTTTGGTCTGACCCCCCTGATTTCACCATATGAAATTTCTCTATAAATCAACAGATATTGTATAATGTATAATAGATGGTATATTCTATGTAGGACATACGAAATAAATATTATCTAGTTTTTCTCGAAAAATAATAGTTTTACAAAAAATGTTTCAAACTCAAAAGACGTAATTTTTGCGAAGCTACAATTTTTGTTTGAAACTTTTTTCTCTTAAATCAATTGTTTATGAAAAGAATGTAGAAAAAGTGAAAATTTTATAGAAAAATCGCCGTTTTTTTCAAGTTTCTACCCTGAAAATGACAATTACAGGTATTTTCACTGTAATGTTCGTAATCAGCGCGTAAAAATACGTCAGTATACGGAGTCCCAATTTAATCGGAAGTATGCGCTTTTTGGAACTTTCTCCAAGTTTTCTGCATTCACTTTATATTGTTCGTGAAATAAATATTTTTTCTTTATTAAATTACAATGTTTTATAAGAAAGGAGATGAAATTTTAATGTAAGGTAGTTTAGGAGAATAGAAATGGTTTTCATATTTGCAACTGATACATGATCCTCGGACTGAACTTAAAACAGTAAAAAAGAATACACTGTTAGGAAACTTTGACTACGTTTTCAATTTGCAATTTTGAAAGCTAAAGTTATTCGCGGAACTGAATTTTCAAGTACCTGTGCTTGAAAATTAAGACATATGATAATTTAAGAATATACTTGTGTTATTTTTCACTTTAATAACATTTTCCACTTTAATAATTAAATACTGTTTAAAAATTGGCATCATTCACCTTGGGTTTTACTTTGATGAAGTTTTTCGACTCTGTATGTGAACTATTTATCTTAAAAACATGTTAGATTTTGAAAATTGAATTCATGTAAAGTGATTGATTTATAGGTTAGGTTTAGATTTTAGATGCTATCTGTATTATTCTGTGAAAATTACCCACAGACGGAAAATTTATGGATAATCTATCGATAATGATTATCGATAGTCACTATATAAAAAGTTATGCATAATTTTGGAAAACTGAAGTTATCAAAATATTTGAAACAATTGACAACTACATCTAGTTGTCATTTGTTTCAAATATTTTGATAACTTCAGTTTTTCAAAATTATGCATAATTTTTTGCATAGTAACTATCGATAATCCATTATAGATAGATTATCCATAAATTTTCCGCCTGAGTATATTTTCAGCATCTGTCAATTATAGAATGATAATTGACTATAATTATATATACCCAGGGCAGCATCTTATCACAACTCAAAAATAATGTACGGACAAGTCTCCCGAGGGCAGATCTTCCCGAGGCATTTTTTCCAAAATGAAAAAATACTTCCACTCTCAATTTCACGTGTTCCCAGATCAAGTCTAACAACGTAAAATTTTTTCAGCACACTCAAAAAAATGTTTTTTTTATTCAAACAACATTTTTTACAATCAAAAATGAGGGGTGGCAGTACAAAACTAGATAACCATCAAAATGTGAATTTTTCAGGGGAGCGAAAAAAAATAATGTAAAATCGAAATCATCATTTAAAGATAAAACAAAAGTCCGCTCCCGAGCTGAAGCATTGCTGAATTGCGGCCAAGGAAGCTTGATTAGAAAAAGTTATCTAGTTTCGAGGAAATAGATGTGAAAGTTGACAATATTGAAGTGACACTAGACTAAAATTCGAGCATTCTCAGCTGCGGATTTCGATAAAAACTGCAATTTTAAGTTTAAAAAGTAAAAAAAAACTCACTTCAGAGATATTGAGTTGCTAAATATGGGTAAATAAAGTTTGAAGTAAAAGATTTACCCAATTCCGAGTATTCGACGGATAATTTTGAGGTCATAATTTCTTAGGTTTTCAGAATTTGGTTTGGATAGTGATTAAAAATCGAATTTTCAATTTTTTATAAAAATAAAAACCAACGCCCGAGATATGGGGACGCTGAATAAGAATAAAAAATGTTGGATTAAAAGTGTTCTTAATAAAAAAATTTATATTTCATCAAGACGTGCAGTGTTCTTGTTGAACATTTTTCTATAAAATGTACATTTTTCCTAATATAGTTCATTTTTTAAAGAAAATCTTAAAGAATTCATTTTGTTTTATAAAGAAATGAAACAAGTTTTAGAGGATAATTAATTTTAAATAACTCTTAAAATAATCTCGGAATTATATTTTATGCTTTTAGTATATGGTTTCTGGAGGAGCTGATAGAGTATTCAAGGCGAAAAATTTGTTCCGCTGAGAGTAAATGTTTGCAAAAATCTTGCGGAAAGAACTGGAGGAATTCAAAACAACGCAAAAATCACTGATTTTATAAAAATCTTTCAGGGCGTAGCAATTTTTATTGGCCTTGTCTCATAATTTTGTACTGTCCAATATAAAGGGTGATTTCAAAAGATCATTTTAAGAGATTTATAAAATAAAAATAGTTTTGAATGCTGAATGAAAATTGACAATTTTTTATTTTATTCAGTAAATTGTCTTTTATTTGCATTAATGCTTAATTTCAAAGTTCATTCAAATCGTTATTTTTATTATTAATTTAAAATAAAAAGTAAGTAGGCATTTTTTGGTAAAAAATTCTTTAAATTATGTTGTAAATTATATTAGATAGCAATGTTTATAATTGTTTACCGAATTTTATTTAATAAAATAATTTTAGCATACGAGTCATTATTTTCAAAGTATTTGCAAAAAAATTGAATTTTGCTTTCGGGAACATTTAAAAAATTCCATCACTTTTCATAAGATCTAATTCTTAATTTTAATCTTAGGATATAAAAATTCTGAAAATTAGGAAATATTCTTTGAAAACCCCACTTTTCATAAAAAATAATTTTTATAAATATTTTTTAAATAATTAAATTAAACTAAAATTATGAGAATTTTCTAAACTTTGAAGTGGAATCTTGAAATTTTTCTTGACAAAAAGTGTTAAATTTTCTTTAATTAAATTATAATTAAAGTTTTTTCTGCTTTAATCAAAAACACTGAAGTTATTATTTTGGAAAACAGCTTTTAACCAAATCGCTTATGTAGCTTAATTCAAATAATTTTCTTGAAATTTATTGGAATTTTTCAGAACTTATTCGGAATTAACGAAACATATTTTCAGAAAGATTGATTTACATCATAACATGAAAAATATTTTCAATTCCATTTATTTAGTTTTAAATAAGAATCCCCATCTATGCGAGCGTCAAATATTTTTTTCTTATTGTAAAAAGTAGGTAGAACGTAAAATAAAAGGCAAGAGTAAGTGGTTTCTTCAAAATGAATTTATTGTGACAAATAGTGACAAGCAATTACTATAGTTGACAATATACATAAAATCCAACAAATTTGAATCGTGTATACGATTAGTGATTGGTAGAACTAGGATATGATTAGGATAGGATAGGATATGATTATAATGAGTGGATGGATGATGCACAGGATAGAGACGCGTGGCGGTCTCGAGTAAATGAGGCAATGAACTTTCGAGTTCCAAATGCTGATAAATAATAATAATAATACGATTAATGATGCATACCGAGCCGATAATTCTCGCTGGTCGTTCGTGATCGAACGTTCCTTCTTTTGTTATTTCCCTATCGAAAGTTGACATTTCTCGCTAGCCTAAAAATTTTCTGTCAATATAACGCCTGGAAGGAATAAACTAACCTTTGAAGATTCAAAAATCAAAATTCTGGTAATTCTACATTTTTTTATCAAGTTTTATTAATCCGGAAGTTTGAAATTAAAAAAAGTACTGTCATATGCGCGATCATTTCGAGACGAGAAATTTGATGTAGATGGACCGTGGAGATTGATCGGATCAGCTGTTATATCGGATCGTTTCTTCGATATTTATCACCACTTTTTTGTAGTGTTGCTTGATTGTTTGGCGCTGTTGATTAAAAGCGGACGTAACTTTACATTCTTCGAGTTGAGGGCGGTCGATCAATATAGATTTTTTATCCAAAACAGATTATGTATTAGGCAGTTTGGTTACTTTGGGTTCATCCCGAGGGCAGCTATAAACCACTTCTTCCTCAGGACATTGAGAATTATCTACCACAACGGTATTATCCTCAGTATTTTGAGGTTCATCAATCAAAACGGTTGTTGTTGGTGTTGAGTATACTGTCGGTTCTTCCCCAGTTGTTTGAGCTTTATCAAAATTAGCGATTGGTATAACATCAATTTCACTTTTGATTTCATCCTCAGGCCACCTACAAAACGTTATTTCAGATTTATCTACCACATCGGTATTATCCTCAGTATTTTCAGG
>JBAGKK010047767.1:0-10214 GCA_037177015.1 Euceroptres primus
ACGGTTTTCTGATGGATTCAAGAATCCACCAGAAAACCTGGTTCGTAACCGCTGAATTTCCGTGTTGCGACGCGACAGCCTTTTCAACATTTTTTAAACGTTTACTCGTATGAATTTTGTAAAGCAAACATCAGATTATAATGTAATTATGTAATTATGATGTATCGCTTTTACTTCCGAAATTCCTCAAAATTGAAAATATTCGAAAAATATAAAAAGGGACTCTTCTTAGGCAACTTTTCCCTTCTACGGCTTCCTTGTGGTTCGAATGGGCTATCAGCACCATGCCAAAAGTAAAATTCATTTCCTGTATCACAAGTGAATATGAATACCATGACATATTTCTTTGCGATCGTTTTTCGAAAGCTCAGACAATACGAGAAAATTTCATTCCTTCATACCGACCAATAACTACCAAATCCGCTGCAGGACATATTCTGCTGCTCCTGATACTCAACTAAAAATATTTTAAATACAAAAATCTTCTCCTAAACGAAAGTACAGTATGTTCAACAAGAAACGTTCCTTGTTTTTTTGAAAACTATTGAAAAATTTTGTTTTCTTTTTTGCATGGAAGTACATTCAAAGGACTACGGCGGAAATGTCGAGTTGTTTCAGTATCGCTCGAAGTGTTCTAGAGTGCTGACGTAAGTCAAAATGAGTGCTGTGTATGCCAAGCGTTTTGAAGCGGTCTTCTTGTGTATCCATCTGTAAGGTCCAAATATGACCTACATTGCGGCTCCTAAATTAATTAAAAATTCAAAGACGTTCGTAAAGAGGTGGGTTGAGATCTCGGAGACCCATAAGGAAAAACGGAAGGCATGGGCTGCCGAAAATATCGACCGCGACTGGTCGAACGTAATTTTTTCAGATGAAGCGTCGTTTTGGGCATGGGTTCCCGCTGGTGAACGATTGCTCCAGCGAACCGTCAAATACCCAGTGAATGTCCATGTTTGGGGATGCTCCTCTGAGCGCGGTTTTGGGTGTTTAGAACTCTTTACCGAGAACCTAAATGCTCAGGAGGTGCTCAGCATTTAAAAACGTGGTCTACTAAGGTCTGCTGAATAGATGTTTGAAGCCGAAAATGAAGATTGGATTTTAAAAGAGGACAACGACACCAAACAGCGCAGCCGTCTCTGCACAGCCTGGAAAGCAGAAAATGGCATCACGACCTTGGACTGGGCTTCACAGTCTCCAGATGCCAATACAACAGAAAACATCTGAAGTGTTTTGAAGAGGAAGTTAGGAAAACGTGTGTTCATCCTCAAGCAGCTCTCGCGACATATCATGGAGATATGGCGTTCATTACCCACGGAATACACTGATTAATGGATTGAGTGCACATAGATCGAACGCACCGTTCACGCTTCACTGATTCTGTCTCCTCCCCGAGCGTCCCTTGACCGGCCTACATCGCTCGGGCAGTCAGGGCCGCCAGACGTTGTTTACATCACGACTCTGTACGCATTTACTTTTGTACGATCAGAGACTACATACGCGCTCCTGAATTGGATCGAGAACACTCTACCCCCGAGCCGTGCTATCGATCCAGTAATCAGTGTATGCTGAAAAACTGGTGGAAAGCATGCCGAAAAGGTGCCAAGCCATTCTGGATAACGATGGGGATTGGACGATATACTAGATACTTCTGCCGTAGTCCTTTGAATGTATTTTCATGCAAAAAAAAAAAAGAAAAAAATCTTCAATATTTTTCGAAAAAACGAGGAACGTTTCTTGTTGAACAGACTGTATATACTAAGTAAAAAAAATAATTCAGGAAATGAGGGTGCCCTCTTTTTGCTCATTTGATTCTAAGCTGGTCGCGACTATACGACATGGCGTAGTGCATAGCATTTACGCGACTCATAGATTCCACTGTTCTTTAAATATTCATAACTCGCAAACCAGATGAGTGTCCATCAACTTTTCTTTTTTAAAGGAAAGATGAAAATACAAGGAATATAATTCTACTAAAAAAAAATATATATAGAGTATTCCGCCAAAAATCGAATCAAAATTTTTTTCAGTTTTTTTTTAGTGCAAATTTTGAAATTTTTTTTCTTCTATTTCTTATATAGAAGGTGTAACTACCAGAATTTTTAAAATTTTCGAAAATCCTTTGGCTACAAAACATTACCCTTAAAGAACTACATCTTCATTAAGTTTCATTAAAAACGATGAGATGGCTGCCAAGTTTGATACACGTGACCTGGAAAGCGTCTAACCGAATTTCATAAAACACCGTGTATTAAGGTTTTTGGCACCGCTGATTCCGAATCTAGTGTTAAAATTGTGAAATTGAAATTGACTGATCCAGAATGGTGGATATTGTTTCGAAAAATGTAAAAATTAAGCACAAAATTGAAATTTTCTAATCTTTCTCCAAATTTATGTTACATAAATTGAGTATATCCACGCCTCCATTCAATATGAGTCTGTTCGCTTGCAATACGGTGTGTGAGTCTATCTGCGTTTAGCGCCGTGTAAGAGACTATCTCCTACTATCACCACACGGTGCTAAACGCAGATAAACACATACCCCGCGCTGCCAGCAAATAGACTCATATTGAATGGAGGCGTCGATATATTGTCGAAATAGTGAAAATAAAAATGGCAAAAACCAAATGGTGGACATTTTTGAAAAAAATACAAAAATTACTTTCAGGAAAGTGATGGGAAAATCTGTCAGTTACACGGAAACTCTGCATTTGTTTATTGAATGCATTAAAAATTATTTATAACGAAGCTAATTGTTGAAATTCAACAAAATTTTGTATTCGACTAATTCTGATGAGCCAAGTAGTTGTATATTTGTCAAAAAAGAATTTTTTCTGCAAAAAAGCGATAAAAATCGTTAATTTGTTTATCAAATTTATTTACAGCAGCTGTGATAGTTGTTAATGATAAATTCTCATACTCAGACATCACATGGAGAAAATTTTGTAATGGAGGAAATACGGAATCTACTTATTTATTTATTTAAACATTCAACGGTTTATAAAATTTGTTTATAAAATCCCAAAACAGATGTTTCGCCTTCCCTTCCAACGCTGCTCTTTCAGCTAAGGTGATGGAAGATGGTAGACTGTCCTTCTGACGAAACAGTAACGCTACAAGGAAATATCTGTTCGGGCGCTTCAGGGCGAAAGTACTTGATATAAGCTTATAAGCTGAAGTCGAGTTTTTATAGGAAATTTAATGCTTTAATAAGACTATTTTTAAAAACTGAAATTCAAAGCAGCAATGAAAGATGACAACAAAGAATTGTAAAATAATAAGAGAATTTACTGCGTATATTTAAAATAAATACATATTTCTTAATAAAAGTTACAGTTACCATTATGAATGTTTAAAAAGATACAAAAATTGCAAGAAATAATATATTTAATAATTCGAGGATTTTGTTAACAATAATAAGATCATCATGTGTTTCCATGGGAAAAAATATTTATTTTGAAGAAAATACAATCGGTAATTATTTTCTCAATTTTTATACAATTGTCTTAGTTATTTAATTAGTTCTAACATTGATAATAATGAAATAAAATCAAATAATAAAAATATTTGTAATAACGGTTCTCATATTTCGAAGAACATTAAAGTAAATTTTTAAGCTAAGTTATTTCAATAAATTACGAATTTTTACGTTTTCGCAAATGACGTTGACGCAATTTTTCATCAGTTAGAGTATAAATGTTTACATCCAGGTCAGTTAAAGTAACTCTTATTAAATTTTGTAATGATAAATCGGTCAATGAAGCACATTCAGAAAGTTTAACGTGTTTTATTATGGAAAATGCACTTTCACATCTATAATGTAGATCCAAAGATTGACACGATTTTCATCCCCAATTTTCAATTTTCTTTTGAGATAAGTTTTAATGAATAATATTAAATATGCAATAAAATGTAAAAATTGAATACCATTATTTCTTAAAGATTATTAAAAATTAAGGATCCTATTAAATATTTAATACTGATATTTATATCAACAAACAATAATATATTTAATATTTTTATTTTATTTATTTATTTTAGTAATGAAAATATTTCAAAATATTGGCATATTTGTATAATATTTTGAAATTATTTCTTCAGTTTATATGAAGAATTACGGAGAATATGAAGAATTTCGCCCCAAAGCGCTCTAACAGATATTTCATAGTAGCGTTATTGCTTCCTCAGAGAGGCAGTGCAACATCTCTGGCCACCTTAGCTTGGCAGTTAGGATTGGAAGGGAAGGCGAAACAACTGTTTTGGGATGGCGCGCTCCTACTTGGACAGGCCTGATTTATATGCTAGGCGCTGAAAATTTTTTTTTTCAAAAAATGACTCTTTTTGTCACTTCACTGGAATAAAAATAATATAAAGAAAAAATCACAAATATCGCTTCGCACGTCTCTTAAGAATTTAATTAGCTTCAATTCAAAAGAAACTAGCTGTGAATTCGATTTCGGGTGTTTTCCTGGAGTCTATATTTTTTGCTTTTCATATCATGAGCACTTTGCTTCCTCGTCATGATAAAGTAGCACATAGATAATTTGCTTTCTCATAGAGGAAGCATGAATTATTTTAATACAATTGTAAACTTTTATTTTTTTCAGCATTATAAATGATTAAAATTCTGTGGAAAAAGATCTTCACTCGCTCCGCTGGTAATCGAACCCTGGTCTCCCGACATCCGGTCGGTTACTCTGACCACTAAGCTACTAGAGAGATCGAGACTGACACTTTTTTCACAGTATATACGCAATATATGCAATATGTTCTTGATTTACAAGTTTAATATTTGAAGATTTCTCAATTATCATTTGGGTAAGTTGCGGGGTGATCATTAAAAGAGACTGATATCACTAAACGTGAAAACAGATCTCAACTGTATCAGAGGAGATTTTTCACTAACCGTGAAAAATGATCTCAACTGTATAACTCAATATTAACCCATCAAAATCAGAGAAGTTTCTCTTCTAATAATAATCTCGCAACCTACCCAAATGATAATTCAGAAATCTTCAATAAAATATAGTAGTATTATAAGTCAATCGATTCGTTTCGAGACAAGGAATCTTTTCTTTTCATAGTTGGACATCGAAAAATTAAAATTGTAAAAATTGTTATAATAGAGTTGTAAATTTTAATTTTTTTTATATTATAAATGATCAAAACTTTCTTAATCTTCAATAAAATGTATTGATATTATAGGGCAATCGATTCGTTTCGAGTCAAGGAATCTTTTTTCTCATGCACCAACTTCGAATTGTTGTAATGAGAAAAAATTTCATTATAAAACCCGATTTTTAGAGTATTATAAACGTGCTAGAAGAAAATCAAATAATTATATTTTTCGAAATTCTTCTGTTCGATTTAAGATATTAGTGGCAAAAATAAGCCCTCCAAATTTCATCAATTTTTCTGAAACCATTCTCAAGTTATCGTGTTCACAAACAAGTATGACATCCATACACACATACACACATCCGGACAATTGTTCAAAAGGTTGTATTAGACATTTCTCAACTTACGAACGTTTAATTAAATGAATATAAAATTTTTCGAAAATGTAACCATTACAAAGCTTCCTCTATGAGTAAGCAAAAAGTTCAAATCGATTGAAAATTGAAGGCTGTAGAGGGTTCTGAACAGTAAATTCCTGATACGGACCACTGTGGAGCGGTAGCCGATCTTCTATCCTTTGTCAACGCACGAGAAATAGACAAAAGACTGTAGTGGCCTCTCAACCATCCGATTTTCGTCTTGAACGCGGTTCTACATTTTTTATGATAATTCGAGAACCGTTGAACATTTTCTTAAATTATTGGACTCATTTTAAAGAGGAAGTTTCATAGTTTATTATGTGCGATTGACAGATTTTTCCCATCATTTTACTGATTGTTGCCGCGAGTCAAATTTGAGCAACGAAAATTGGCCAAAAATATGGAAATTATCCCTATATTTCTCACATGCTTTCTCGGTCCACATTTATCAAAAACACTTCATATAGGACGGTACTGTATGCTAATATAAACCTGTTTTAAAACAATTATTTCATCAATATACCTGATATTTGCTATTTTCTGTGAATAAATTTTTAATTCTTTGGAATGGAAAATTTTAATGCGTAAAAAACGGAGTATCAAAATGTTACGAAAAAACTTCGTACAATGACACTACAGCACGCCTGGTAGCGCTGCGGCTAGATGGCGTGGGGCACCCGCGCTCTTATGACCTTCTACAACTCAACCAATACCTTCCATCCCATTTTTGTTTTGGGATGTTTTTCAAGAGAAAAAATCAAGCCTTTTTTCTAGCTTACTTAAAAAATCAAGTTGAAATAATTTTTTCATTTAAAATGGTTATTTTTATTGTAAACCTCGTTAAATGACCTTTCCGAAAACCCCCATAAAGAAATAAAATTGGATAACTATATCAGGAGTTATGTACAATTGAAAGTTAGCGGCCGGGGTGAATCGTCGAAAATTCGGGCCCCTGTATCTTGACAACTTGTTATACTAGGTACACCCCCTTTGCAGAATTTAAAGAGGTCCACTAACACTACAATCTGGTGGGGTTTCAATAAGATAGGTGACAAGAAAATTTTAAGCTGGGACTCTTGGAAAATTTTACCCCATATTCACTTTTTATAAAATCTGTCTTTAACAAATCACGTTCAAATTTTAATGTTTGCATGTTTGTCAATAAAGAATATAATGTCAAAATTACACTGCACTTTAAACATAGATACTTCAATGTGTCTAGATTTCAAAGATAAATTGACTTAGTTCAAAATAAAATGCAGGCTTTTTGGCCACTTTTTGCGGTTTCTGGCCCACCGTGTGGTCTAGAGCCTAAATGCGAATCTTGTATGAAATATTAATTAGAAAATTAATTCACAATAGTGCTCCATAAAAAGGTACCCTAAAAGAAGGGAATACAATAACTAAATTAATTCTTACGGCATAGGCATGAAAAAATCGCTTTTTGAAGCATGTTTGCTGTCCATGAAGTGACACTTTATTCGGCAGTTCTAATGCACAGTGCAGAGTGTGTATCTCAGAACTGCAATCAAATGTCTTGTTAAGACAGTGTGAAGTTAGCTCTATAAAGTGCCACTTGACGGATAGCGAACAGACTTCAAAAAAGCGGCTTCTTTTCAAACGTGTGGCGCAAAAAATACTGTATGGGGCGTACCTGCATCCTAACCTAAAAACACTTTCTTTACAGTCATGCAACATAAACTACTATTGATTAATTATATAATTTTTACAGATTTGTAAAACGTTGCATAGGCAGCCAAAACATTTACTAGATTTTCTATTAGCTGAATTGGGAACAAGTGGATCTGTAGATGGAAACAGTCAGCTCATTATAAAAGGTCGCTTCCAACAAAAACAAATAGAAAATGTGTTAAGGAGATATATAAAGGAATATGTCACATGCCATACATGCCGTTCACCTGACACTATTCTACAAAAAGACACTAGACTGTTCTTTCTTCAGTGCGAAACTTGTGGATCTCGATGCTCAGTTGCCAGCATTAAATCAGGATTTCAGGTTAATTTTAGCACTTTTGTTGTACCATAAAATTTATTAATTTCTTCGCTTTAATTTTAACGTGATTTTTTTGTGTATTTTAGGCTGTGACCGGGAAGCGAGCTGCTATTCGTGCAAAAACTGCCTAAGCATTTTTCTACGTTTTTCTGTAATTTGAAAATTTTTAAGAACATCGATATTCTTCATAAATTATTATACCAAATGTTCATTTAATCAGGTGTAATACATAACATTTGAACCACTTAGAATCATTTAATACTACAGATTTTTAATGCGAACTCAACTTCACTTTTTAATTTTATGCTTAATATTCTTGGAATTTTTCTGTAATGTAGTTTCATCCGCAGTGAGGTACCAGATTTTTAATGGCGAACAGAAGAACGCGGAGGCCCAAGGAAGCAGTGATAATTTTTGAAAGCTCACTTTGATTGTGAACCTTTCTCGCGTTGAGCTACTACCCGTAAGGATGTTGGACCGTACTAGAATTAAATTACTATCCAATTACGTGGATAACAATTTACTTTCTCAGCTGGTCATCGAAACAAAAGAAATTTTACTTTTTACTTGTCTAGAGTGCGTATAAAACAATATACTGCTGTCCTATGGCAGAACCTAGTAAGTAACATTTGCCATAGAGTCCACTTTTCCGTGCATGGCTACTGAAATATAACCTCTATGGGGTTTCCTATACCACAGCCCTAACGTTCAGCCCTGCTATTTCCAGGCTTCACAACGCAAAATGCTCTTAAAATATGGAAAGTAGTGTAATAACTTATATTGGCCTTTAAAGGGCACATTGCGGTATCTTTATGTTTTAACAGCAGCTGCGTCTTTGATTTTTTCACAAAATCGTTATTTTCAACTCTCAAAATACATATCTTTTCAGGGTGTCTAGCAGACCGGGAAATCGGGAAAAACCCGGGAATTTGGTTTCACCGGTAGAAAACCGGGAAAACCCCGGGAATTTTATTTCAGATCGAGAAGTTTTTAATCTAATGGTAAAATCTACTTATTTTTACTTTATTTACATATGTTTATATCCATATTCTTAATTTAGACCTTTTGTCAATTTTATATGTATTTTTTTCGTGTGAAAGGTTCAATTAATAAAAACATCTCTTAGTATTGATAAATTTTTAATTCAAAATATTGAAAGTTGCAAAAGTGGTGGATTCTACGTCATCTAATCACGGCAATTTTCATGTCGGTGTGGGATTTGGCTCCATTTCAGTAGGACTGTAGATGTTTAAAAATTTATAAACAAAAAGATTTTCTGAGTTGGATTAATGAGAATTATTAAATAATTGATTATTTAATAAACAAATTTGATAAATAAATAACCGTTTCAGTTATATGTGATGAAATAAACACCCTTGTTTTTACGGAATCAGCCATAAATTACTCTATAATTAAATTAAGTTTATATATTTGATCATTCGGTAGCCACTGACGATTGTTTAAACAAACTTAATTAACGAATGCGCTATTTGGCTATTTTGCAACATAATCAACAGTAAATAACTAATTTTCAACCTTTGTTAGAAATCTTGAACAACGAATAAAATTTATTATTGTTATTGACAATTTTATAAATAAATTTTTCACGTCTTATGTGTTTAAAAACTAAAAAAATCCGTTTTTCTTGTTGGAATCTACTGCCAATTACTTAGCAATAACTCCTTGCTATCACTTTTGGTGAACTGATAATTGTTTATATAAGCTCAATTTTTAAGTGCACTATTTAGCTATTTTTCGGCGTTCGGCGTTCAGATACAACGAATTGTATCTGACAAAGGTTGAAATTTAGTTATCAGTTGATAATGTTGAAAAAAATGAAGTCCATATGTCGAAAAATAGTCAAATAGTGCATTTGCACTATTAATTTTAGCACTAAGGTTGTTAAAAGTCACATTTTTTAAATTTTGTTTATCATTGTAGTATTTTTTATATAAATTTCACGAAATATTGTAAAGTATTTGGGATAACATTTCTGCCGGGAGTAGACAGATGGCGCAAAATCTCTTTCGGCTGACCGTTTTATGCACACAAGATTATGACCATTTTATATGAGTCGCTGTTTTATTATGCTTATTTTATTATTAATTAATTGAGTCACAATTAAAAATTTCTACAAAGCTTAAACGATTGTTTAGAGAACGAACAATGGCAACTAATATAATATTAAATATTATACCAATAACAAGAGCAACATTAACACATGGTAAAGTATTCAATAATGTAATTTAATTTTGAAGTAACATTTTATCATAAAGTAGGTGAAATCTGTAATCACATTTCATTATTTAAATTTACATATTTAATGTTTAAAATCTGTGATCAAGATTAGTCACGTAACTTGTCACGTAAATGGCCTTTATCTTATTTGAACAATTCGGAAACTTCTTAAATCAGACAAAATGCAAATAGCGCCAGTTATCCACGACGGATAACGAATTTTATAAATTTGTCTTTACTCAGGGATGGGAGCTTTTATTGAAGCTCCTCAAGTTGCTGTCTCAAGTACGGCAGCAACATTTATTATTTAAATCACAAGAATATATCTCATATAACAAAAAGAAAAAGATTTGGTAATACTACTGTTTATGTCCCGTAACGAAAAAAAGGTTTTAAAATAATGTTTTTTTGCTAGAATGGCTCATTTT
>JBAGKK010047778.1:0-10213 GCA_037177015.1 Euceroptres primus
ATGGGGTGACTTTGGCGACTCGGTACGGACCTCTAAGTACCCTCTGATGACTTTTCATCGTAAAGTCACCCTTGGAAAGCATCGGTATCGATTTTAAGCCCATTTTTGCAAAACCTTAAATTTTAGTGTTTTTTAGTGAAATTTCGAGATTTTACCCTCAAAGAACAGACTGAAGATATTATCCGATTTCAAAATTTCAAAGTGCGTTGAGTTTCGGATTGGACTAGGCCACTTTTCCGCACCATGGGTTGCCTGGACGCACAATGTTGGTTTTTCGCCAAAGCCTAATCTGCAACGTCGGATACCTTATCCGATACCTGAACCACATTGGAACCATTAAAATTTATTTCAATTAAAAATTTAAAAAAAAATGTCTTTAAATTCCTAGAACCTTTTGAAAACCTTTATGATTCGTCAAATATCTTCAAATATTTTGAATTCTTGAATCATAATTAGGTATTTCTAAAAAGTCAAAGTGATATGTACTAATGAAAAGAAACTATCAACTTATACCAAAACAAAAATACACACGACATAACCTTCAATATGAGAATCAATGTTCCTCCAGAATCCTGTTAATACCACAAATTCAAAACTAAAAACATACAATTTTAAACGCTGCGTTAATTTTAAATTTTCTTAATTTTTAAAGTTGTATTGAAATTATTCTTTAATGTTTTCACTTTAAAAATTTTCCAATTTATTACGGTTTTTCCTTGGAAGTTACTCAACCCGAAAAATTTTGATGTTTGAATTATAGTCGGTCAAGTGTCAAAGGATCCCTTGAATTTATACAATATAAGGTAATTAAAATTAAAGTCAAATAATTTTAAATTTCGTTAACACAATATTATTCAAATTCTAATCTTTTCTAATTTATAATGATTCAACTAAAGAGGTTTAAATTTAATGAAATTTCGAATTTGGAACATAATAGACTTAGAACTACGACTAGGTTCAATTCTGAAAGGGGGTTCGATTCACGTTATCATAACTATAGCAGGGTATCGATTTGTACATAAAACTGGAAATTTTGAAAACTGGGAAATGACCGGCAGTTTTATTTTAAAACCAAGAATTTTAATGGCAAGAACAAATTTTTATCCGCCTCAAATTTTAATTGTAAACTTCGCGAATTACCCCTCTAAAAATCTCTGTGGATTTTAATAGACTTTTGAATGTTTTTTTACTCTAATAACAGTACAACTACTTTGAGGATTTGATATTTTATTCTCATTTGCAGAAAATTTCTCAAGGATTAAAATTTTTTAGTGCAGTAAAATCAACTGTGATTTGAAATGAGCCACAAGTAAATTATGTTTCATCTAGTACTAATACCAAGATTCTTGCATTAATTTCTTGTATTAATATTGATGAAATTTCATTAAGTTAAATTTTTATACATAATTTTATAATGAAAACAAATAGATAATAATTCATAATAAAATAATTTAAATATCGGTTAGTTCTCGAAGTATCGTAAGTGCGTAGAATTGTACTATGGCCCAAAGTATTTAAAAATTTATAAAAAAAAACTAACTTTATTACGCTAGTTTTGACTATAGATGTGTGTAGGAAACCTTTAACTAAAAAGAAGATAAGTAAGCAAAATAATAAGTCCTTTAAATGGACCGGAATTTTAAATCGTCCTATGAATCGACACCCTGACCAGCCTATTCCATTTTATTACAATGTTCTCACGATTAGGAAACTGTGTTAATCAGCACTTTAAGTAATTAACTGCATTACTTACGTGTTAAGATCATTGGCTGAACTCGTAAGCCACCGCATTTCTTCGGCCCGCACGTACCACAATCTTTGAACGCCGTAGGCTAAGAATTCCATGGAGGACCACCAATCACGAACATTCTCAAACCGTACAGGTCGCGGTATGTCCGTATAATTGTCCTGATCCTGTGCCTCCATAGCATTCAAGATAGAGACGTACACAAAGTCCGGGTGGTTCTTCAAAATTGCCCGCAAAAATTTTAGAGCAGGAAATCCTGCCACAAACTTCGATTTGCGCACTACTTCGTGTCGCGGCACTCTCAGGAAATCAAAGTTGTTTATTTTGACCACCAGGAAAAGGGAAATTTTATTTCAAAACCGGGAGAAGTAAATTAAAAATTTATTATGCTGTGGAACGAACCGCTCGCAATAGTGTGCAGAGAATCACTGATCCTTATGGCGATCTGTGACTTTCAAGGGACATTTGACACTGTCCTCCAGCTCTTAGCCCTTATCAGAAAGAATGCAACACTAGTAAAACTAACCGGAGCAACGACCTAAATACGAATGTATACAATGATGACTGAATTATAAAACTAGAACAATGAAATGAACTTACCTAATGTCTAAACGTTCTTCTAAAACGTTAAGAATAACAAAGATCATGAATAATTGAAAGGATATTGCAGTTCCTTAGATAGGATCAAATTATACTTACCATTCTATCCAATGTTACCAATCGCATGCTTGTTATACAATTATAATCGTCAGAGGGCGACGATCATAAAAGGGGGTCGATTGTTATGGGCAAAGCCACAAATCTTATGTAGCATAATTTAATTAATTGTCCTCATGTAATGAAGAGTATGTGCCATTCACCTGTTACACCAACACATGCAAACGTTGGAATAAAGCGAGCGTATTACTTGACTCTGTTCGCGAGTGTGCGTGAGCGAACTCTGTTGCGAGTATATCTATATATACTCTCTCGCGCCAGCGTGCAGCTGGAATAGAACGATACAACTATCTTTATATTTATTGTAATACTTCACTTAGACACACAACACAACTTTGTTTGCTAAATTCGATATGTAAAATCCTAATAATTGTAAACAGATTTCAAAAGAAAAGTAGAAATGCCGCGAGGAAGTTTTTATTGTCATGTTGTCAAACTATCGTTATTGGCATTGTAATAGTGATCAGAACCAAAATTAACTGCAATAAACCTAAAAGACATACAAACTAGTTCCGTTGACTAAACTAGTCAAAGAATTGTGGACAAACTGCCAAATTATCATTTCTTCTTAATTGCAAATCAATATCGATGCGGCTGTTATTGACTCTTGCAATAACTTCCAGATATTTCAATAAGCTTTCCTCAAGCTACCAAATAAATCGATTAATCTGGTTGATCGGTATGTAAAATCCTGAATACTGATCAATAACAGATATAATCAATAATTATGATTTACTACCAGGAGTTCGAGATTGTCGAAGATAATCAATCGGCTTGATTGAATTATTATTAAATGATCATCTATTTACGGATAGTTATAATTCAACCCTACCGACAACTCTCAACCCCGATAAATATTGTAATTGTTAATTGGATTATAATTATAATTTAATTTAATAAATATAATAAATAAATATAATTATAACAATAGTTGAATTAGAGCATAATTGAATAATTATCAATTATTAATTAAATATTGTAATTCTGGAAAAGCATGAAATAATAATATGCTGGTGTCATCAAATTCCGAAAGGTACTCGTTCCCGCTAGCAGTTGCCAAGCGTAGCAAAAGAATACCTATTTAGCGTTAGAAATTCAATTCGGCAGTTCGCAACCGCGTTGGCCATCATAAGTGTATCGCGTCCGCGGAAAGGAGTCCTCCCCAACTAATTAGGCTTATAATCCTAGTTGTCTTCGTAGATGCATCAATTAGTCTCAGTGCATAACTTGTCCACACGTTTTCGGAGACACGTCTCTCCCTTGAAACAATCGGTCGCGCCTGTTGGTTCACGGCTTCGGTTTAGTTAATTCTTCGTTTTTCGTGCCCGATCTTGACGTAAAACTTTTAAATTAATTACGAAGGATACCTTTCCACCCCAAACGGGGAAGCTTAGATTTAAGTAAATTGTAGAGTACTAATTTTAATAATTTCCGTTTGTCCGCGGATTGTATTTGAAATTTCAAACTAAATGGAAATTAAATTCTAAACCTACAAGTTAAATTCAAATCCAAATCTTGCTTTCCTCTTGAGGAAGTAGTTTTAAGTCAAATCGGAAATTACGTATTTTTCGAACAGATCGAATGACGACGGATCGGCCTACCAAACTCCGTAATGAGTTTATAAACTTAAATGTTTAGATGAACCAATAAAATAATTATTTATATATTTATTTCTTCCGTTGGAGGCGTTTCACAACTTTACTTTGGGGCCATGACCTTTCTTTACAATAAGTATGAATCAAAACAAAAAACAGCATCTCTGATCTTCCCCTTGTTAATATTATACTTAAAATATTATCTAAAAGTATAAGACATAATTATAGATCAATTAAACAAATTTTCTTAAATATAATAGCAATCATTTTCAGATGATCATTCATGAAGTGACCCATATATTTTACAGAAATATTTCTCAGCAGACAAAATATTTTAAAACTTTTCCAATTTGTTTGATTCAACTTTAATACTTTGCACTATGCGAGAAAAAAATTTCACAATATTGGCGATAAGCTGCTGCAATTCTATAGAAATTTATCTTAAAAATGAGCCCCAGAAAATTGCAAAATATTTAATATCTCAGATGTTACTTAAATAAGATTTAAGAAAACATTGAAAACTTCACTATTTTTGAAATATCATCTTTCAACAAAATGTTCAAAATTACTTAATCTTGGGCTCCTTTTTTACAAAATTTTTATGGTCTTTAATCTATTCACATAAGAGACTAAGTTTTATACGATATAACTAAAATTAAAAAGAGTTAAGTTGTTATCGAAAAACAGGTAGTGCCACAATTCTCACCGGTAGTGTACATTATCAGCAATGAAAACTCTATCATAGTTTTTTTTGTGATTGATAGAAGTGAACTCGATTTTCGACTTGCAAGGTAGAATTCCCTTCTAGCTGTAGAGCTATCGATCATGGAAATAATGGTTGCTGCTTATCAAGAAGGCTGAGGCACCCCTATTGTCCACAAGTTTTCAAATTTGACCTAGGGGCGCTTTCAAGAAGAATTTCGAGATAAATGTATCCAGGTCCCCAAAAAATTTTAAATTGCACTTCTGACTATTGACATCACTTCCGATCACCTTTGTGAGGCACCCCTATTATCCAAAACTTTCAAAATTAGTCCTAAAGGTTGTTTCAAAAATAATTTCCAGATAAATGTAAAAAATGACAATGTTCAAAGTGTCAAAGTCCCCCAAAAAATTTTAAATTACATTTCTGAGCATTGGCATCACTTTCGACAACCTTCCTGAGATACCCCTATTATCCACAAGTTTTCAAATCATACCTAGGGGTGGTTTTAAAAACAATTTCCCGATAATTGTCAGAATTGACAATTTTTAATCTATCAAAGTCCCCAAAAAGTTTTAAATTGCATTTATGACTATTGACATCACTTCCGAAAACCATCCTGAGGTACCCCTATTATCAACAAGTTTTCAAATTAGACCTAGAGTTAGTTTCATTTTAAAAATTTTTTTGGGACTTTGATACTTTGAGAATTGTCATTTTTGACATTTATCTGGAAATTCTTTTTGAAATCATCCCTAATAGGCCTGATTTGATAGATAATAAGATTTTATAGATAGATAATTGATTTGTGGATAATAAGGATGCCTCAGGAAGGTTGTCGGAAGTGATCTCAATAGTCATAAGTGCAACTTAAAATTTTTTGGGGACCTGGAAGCTTTGAAAATTGTCATTTCTGACATTTATCTCGAAATTCTTCTTGGAACCGCCCCTAGGTCAAATTTGAAAACTTGTGGATAATAGGGGTGCCTCAGCCTTCTTGATCAGCAGCAACCATAATTTCCAGGATCGATAGCTCCACAGCTGGAAGGCAATTCTACCTTGCAATTCGAAAATCGAGTTCACTTCTAACAATCACGAAAAAAACTATGATAGAGTTTTCATTGCTGATAATGTAAACTACCGGTCAGAATTGTGGCACCTCCTGTTTTTTGATAACTACTTAACTCTTCTTAATTTTAATTATATCGTAGATAAAACTTATTTGCTTATGTAAATAGGTTAAAGACCATAAAAGTTTTGTAAAAAAGGAGCCCAAGATGAAGTAATTTTGAACATTTTGTTGAGAGATGATATTTCAAAAATAGTGAAATTTTCAATGTTTTCTTAACTCTCATTCAAGTAACATCTGGAATATTGAATATTTTGCAATTTTCTTGGGCTCTTTTTTAAGATAAATGTCTATAGAATCGCAGCAGCTTATCACTATTATTGTGCAATTTTTTTCTTGCATAGTGCAAAGTATTAAAGTTGAAACAAAAAAATTGAAAAATTGTTTAAATATTTTTTCTGCTGAGAAATATTTTTGTAAAATATATGGGTCACTCCATGAATGATCATCTGAACACGATTGCGGTCATATTTAAGAAAATTGGTTTAACTGGTCTATAATTACGTCTTATACTTCTAGATCATATTTTAAGTATAATGTTAGGTATATTTTAAGTATATTTAAGTATAATAATATATTTTGAGTATATTTTAAGTGTAATAAATTATTTTTCAATAAGTCAGAAATAATTTTTTTAAAACATGCGAACGTGTGTAACATGGCGACAATACGTCATTTTTAAAATGAATTAAACGCTAAAGATACTTATTTAAAATTAAGTAGAGGAAACAGTGCGATTAGGGATGCTTTACATTTATTGCCTATGACGTTATTTGCGAGTTATATTTCAAATAGGAGAGGAAAAATGTGTTTGAAGTGACCTGTTGATATGTGTCATTTTCGTAAAGTTTGCTAATTAGAGAACGGACTAGATTGGGTATGAAATTGTTTACGAATCATCCGCGAAAAAAGACGCACTACCTGGGGTGGTGGGGAAGGGGCAACAGCGAGCAGAAAGATTTGTAAATTCAAATATTTCCGCTTGCTTTTTCCCCTTCCCCACCACCCCGAGCAGTGCTTCTTTTTTCGCAGACGATTCGTAGCCAATTTCATACCCAGTCAAGTCCGCTCTCTATTGATAATTTAGTACAAGTAAAATACATTAACGAAAATTTTAAAACTTGTTTCAAAACGCACTTTAATACCAGCCTTTTCCATGGTATTCAGTGAAATTATCCATAAAAATTTAGTCTTCCAGATTTTCGTCTTCCGAAACCTAAAAATTGTCAAAAAACGCCACTTTTAAACCCGCGTATTTACGAATATGCATTTTTTAAAAAAATTTTTATCTGTACGAGTAAATTATTTACACTTATATCTATCATTCACAAAAACTTCGCGGATGTACTTTGCGTGGTCTTCTTTTAAATCGCGTTTAAAATTTTGTCTCGCCGGTCTGATTTTGACAGTGTTGACCAAAACAGGTGAATCAAACTGAAGGAAGCAGTCAATGTCTCGAATCCTTTCCTTTTTTGAATTTAAAATTCCACACAAATTTAACACCTTAAGGAAATACAATGAATTAATATTTTCAATAAATTTCAAAATAATTTTGAAATTATTTTGAAATGATTTTGAAATTAAAATATTTTGAAATAATTTTAAATAATTTTGAAATTATTGAAAATAGTAATTCATTTTTCTTTCTTGTGGTGCAAAATTTGAGTTGAATTTTACATTCAAAAAGGGAAAGGAATCAAGACATCGACTGCTTCCTTCAGTTTGCTTTTCCTACTTTGGTTAAGTCTGTCAAAATGAAACCGGCGATTGCATTAACTCCGGTATCTTCTAACTCCAAATTTAACGCAGAATCATAATTGGAGCATTTTAAATGTATTTTCTGCTGTTCTTATTCATTTTTTGCGCGGTAACGGAAAGATTACGGAAGGGTAACGGAAAGTGATGGTACTCCGTCACTTTGCCGTTCACGCGTTCCGCTATGAAATCCTCGTAGAATCCCTTACAAAAATTATTTCTGACATCCATTTCCACATACAAATAAAAACTTGCAGAAAACCTTGTCGTGGGAATTTTATGAAAATTTCTGACATTCATCTCCACATGAAAACCCTTGTAGGATCCCCTATAAAAATTTCTCACCTCCATTCCCACATCAACTTTGACACTTGAAAGTTTTATCACTTCCACGAAGTAAAATAAGAAGACTCAACTCTCTTACGAAAAATAACCCTTGTTTTTGGATCTTTAATGGTGGCCAAACTAAAATTAGCAGACCTGGCGATCCTTACGTGAAAATCTCATTCATTAAGGCGTGGGCGAGGTCAAGTGATATAAGATCACGTGGTCTTGTTATTACGTGACTACATGTCAACGAATAAGATTCTTTTGCAAGCTTTTTCCGCAAGGATCGCCAGGTATGCTAGTTCTAGTTTGAACACCATTAAAGATCCAAAAACAGGGGTTATTTTTAAGCCGAAGTCACCTAAGGAGACGAGTGTCCTTATTCTACTTCGTGGTCACTTCGCTGCTTTCCACTCGGTAACCTGGCCCCAAATACAGATTTACAAACTAAAATTGAGAAATAATGATGACAACAAATGAACAATATTAAAAGAAGGGTTGATTTTTTCCCATTTGAGAGAAACTAAAAATAGGAACTACTTCTAGTAGATTTTGGTGCTCTGAATCCAATAGTAATAGTGATATCGCTAGCAAAAATCGGGAAAGTCTTGTTTGGCGAGAATCAAAAACGTCTGGCGATAGCTATTTATAGATTCCCAGATAACAAACTGCTCGCATAATGTGAGCATTATGGGTCGCACGCGTGCATATTAATCCGCACCGCGTGACTTCTTATTACCATGCCGATAAGTCGTCCATGGATGAGCATATGCGCCGCACGTATCTGGGTTGAATGCGACTTAGTGCATATGCAATACGTATCATTAAAAGCGCATTTTTAATTAGTCTCTTGTACCTATACTGCTGCATAAACAATCATAGATACACTACGCCTTGATGGTGATTCGTGTCCAAAAAAATATCTAACAAGAAAATTGATTAATCAAAATGGAACCATGTTTAAGGGTGTTGAGCCCATGCAAAAAATTGCAGAAATTGCGGAAATACCGTAATTTCCATCTGCTTTCAGAGGCTGGGGATTCAGGTTAAAAAATTAAACTTCTGAATTTGCGTGAAGTTCGGAAGGAATTTCGAGATTGCAGTTCATCCGGAAAGAAGCGTTTATTCCGAAAGAAGGGAAATCTCGTCCGATATCCGAGATGAGAAATGTGAAAATTAACACGAGAACGAGCATAAGAGTGTAAGCATAGGTGCCAGAAAAAGAGCAAGACTTGCAGTTGTTGTATATCTTGGAGTGTAACACTCGCTGTTCGTTATTTTGGTTTTTTCTAAAGCCCAGCCCACAGAATTGTCCTTCAATGAGCGGCAAAATTCAAAAAGCGACGAGGATTCTTCTTATTAAAAGTCAGAAGACTACATTGATTTGGGATTTTAAAAAAAGTAATGCAGAGATTTATCCGGAAAATCAATTTGTTTTTCTATATTCAAAATGATTCTAAAAGTTCATATGTTCTCAATTCCGAAAATAATAACTCCTATAATTTTCTGGAGAAACGAGAATCGACACAAAAATCTTAACACCAATAACTCTTATCTTCACGACGTTAACATTTGCTTTACAAATCGGTTCTTCTCATATAAATGTTCCAACTTTCGTCCAATCGACTAAATTCACTTGAGGTTTAATTAATTTAGACAATTTAAATAAAAAACAATCTATTAATAATTGCGTTAATTTTCAATTTTGGTTTGTTTGCGAGAAAAAGCTCTGTTCGTAAAAAAATTGGTTCTGTCTGCGGCTCCCTAAACTCCTCTTTTTACGTTCTTGCCTCTACTCTAAGATTTATCCCTACTTCTGGGCGCCCGAAAGTTCTAGAACTCTCTACAGTGTAGTTTGGCCTTGGTTCAGCCCCGGGTCTGTCATCACCACAAGGACGAGCCGGGTCCCTATTACGCAATACCCTACGCCTAACTCGCAACCAAGGTGATCCCTGAAACGTGTGGTCAGCCCGGAATTTCGTTAATTACGTTGCGGCCCCCAAATCGCCACATGCCCAGAGTGATCTTCCTTACACGTGTGAGCCTTCCAGATCCTTCCTAACTTTGTTCTATCTCGGCTCGTCCACGGGGTAACCCCTTACGCAGTGCACCCTATCATCCCTTATTCTAATTTCTATTTCCATTTCATCCCTCTTCTAATTCATATATATATATATATATATATATATATATATATATATATATATATATTTGTTTTCTCTTTGAACACCTCAATTCAA
>JBAGKK010047789.1:0-10212 GCA_037177015.1 Euceroptres primus
GCGTAGTAAAACTGACCAGCTTAACATAACTACCTAGCTTAGCGTCTCGTACTACTCCACTTAGTTCCCCACACTGTATATTGGTTACCCGTACTAAATTCTGAGTTCGACGTACTATAAGTTCGCAACTAGGCCGAGCGTAATAACTCTAACTAGACCTTTTGTCTCCGTGTACCACTAAAAAATACTAATTCCTCATCTTTTTCTCCTTGGTTTAATCTAGAACAAGCAGACTCTAATGATGGCATAGCTGATCTTTTTGCTAAGCAATACAAATCTGTCTATTCAGCCCCCACCGATTGCCCTGTGTGCTTTGATCCAACCGATGTCATTGATTTTTCCACTGTTTACATTAGCAAGGGGGAAATTGAACTTAAAATAAAAAAATCTAGATCCCAACAAAGGGGCTGGTTTCGATAGGGTTCCCCCCTCTTTGGTGAAGTCATGCTGCTCCTCATTGATTGAACCTTCGCATAAAATATTCAATAAATCTGTCGTGGAGGGTTACTTTCCGATTATTTGGAAAAAAGGTATAGTTGTTCCTATTTTTAAAAACGGTAATAAAAATGATATCACGAATTACAGACCGATAACAATTCTCAGCATTTTTCCGAAAATATTTGAGAGTATCGATCATGATAAGCTATCAGCTGCATCAGCTAATAATATTATAGATGAGCAGCACGGCTTCAGGAGAGGGAGATCTACTACTACAAATTTATGTATTTACACGGACTATCTTATTAATAGCGTTGAGGCTGGCTTGCAAGTAGATGCTGTTTATACTGATTTTTCTAAAGTCTTCGACAAAGTAGACCATGTTATCCTTGTGGCAAAGCTCAGGCACTGGGTATTTCGGGTAACATGCTGTCTTGGCTAACGAGCTATCTAATAAACAGAAGTCAATCCGTTCGAGTAAAAGGGCAATACTCTAAATAATTTTTTTACAGATTTGCTAATTAACAAAAAAAGATTTGGCTATGAACCTAGTACAATAATTCTTTTCAATTATATAGTTTTATGCATCTACGAACGATTTTAATTAATTTTTTTCAGGTTTTAATTGCAAAAAGATTTTTTTATAAAATTTTAATAATAATGATTTGGGTTAGCATGATTGTTAACAGTTTGTTGGTATTTTTAAAGCGTAACACGGTGCACGGTGAGCCTAGATTCAGTTTAACCCAAAAGTGTCGGTACATCGGATTTTTCTTCTGGTATCGATTTTGTAGTGTCTTCTGAGTATTTTAAGTCCAAAACGAAAAAAATCGGCAATGGGATTTTAAAATAAACTCGATTTTAGTGATTTTTTATAGGTTAAAAGGTCTTTTTTCACGAAAATCGGTAAAAATCATTTTGCTCTTGAATCTTCATATTGATTTGAATGCGAGAAACGATATCCCCAAGTTAAACATGTAAAAAAAGTTGAAAACCAAAATTTAAATTTAAAAAACAAGTCGAAAAACGTGATTTTTGCTTATTTTTGGGCCTTTTTCTTACAATAGGTACAATAAAAAGTATATCACCAGCGTTCATTTTGAAGCTTACGATTTTATCTAAATGGTAAAATGGTAACATTTTTTCATTGTCTGCGCTCCTGCTGGAGTGCGGACAATGCGCGCACAAGGCTGTGATTTTGCAACTCTTTGGTCATTTTTGTATGTATGATGAAAGGCGCTGATGGTAAATAATTATAGTTGTATTGCATTTTGTTACTTATTTCTATTATGAATTTATTTATTAACAAAACGCACATATATTTGAATATCATACTTAAATTGATCAATCAAAATTTTATTTACAGTTAAAAATTAATTTACGTACATTTAAAATGAATGTGTAGGCTGTTATATTCACACAAAGCCCGTAAAAGTTTCACATCATAATCAGGATGATCAAATGGTACTTTGTACTTCTCCCATGTGTCTTTAAAGTCTGAGTGTACAGATTCCATAGCTTGCTCATTGTAGAATCCCAGTCCCTTTTGCACTTGATCACAAAAGTTTTATACATGAAAAAAAATTGCGTGAATTTTTGGAGTAACTGATATTCCTAAATCTAAGTAGCTTTTTTCAAAATCTTCAATTTTCTGTTTATAAGTAGGATCGAACTCGTAACTGAAGCATGCTTTTACGACGGCGTCGAAACACTCAAATGCTTTCACATACTTTAAGCGCCCCATGCATCGACCCCATGAACGTAGAATATCTATTTCTTAAGCAGTTCTCTACAAGCGTTTCCATTGAAGCTTGAACCTCCGTGACGATCGTCTAGTACTAGTTTGACATTGCATGCTTTAGTCCACATAAGCGCATCCTGTTCACAGTCTTCTAACAAATGTGTGAATGATGAGAAGAAATCTTCTATCATGTTCTATTGAAAACACAGGAGCATGTATAAAGTTTTTATACTCTTTTGCTCCAGTTTTCCTTGCTCCTGCCTCTTGCCATTTATTATAGTTCTCCATCGCATTATGGACAGTTCTATTTTCACCACAAATGGTTAATTTGTATTTTTTAGCATAGCACCAAGTGCATGGATACATACTACTATGTCCCATAATGTCGACAAAAATATTAGCTAATTTTAGATCCGTAGCTACAGTTCCCTCAAATTCATTGATTTTTATTGTACACCACAGATCTGCAACGTTTTCGTAGTTTTCTTGAGATTTTTGCGCGAGAGAATGAGCAACTTATTTACGCCGGAATCCTTGAAGTTCTTCGCACAAATACCATCTTCATATTTTTGACGGGTCTTCTCTTTTTTTGGTACATAAACAATCGATTGAATAGACAAACATATCTTCAAAAAAAAACCCCGCCACCATCTATTCCAAACTTTAACTCATAATTTGAAACATTGCGTTTCTCAACAATGCATTCTATAAGAGATTGCAGATCTACACAATAAGCAATGATCTAATTATTTTCAGCGCTAATGTTCGCCTTATTGTAAGTAAAACAAAAACTTTTAGTAGCAAAATATTGATCTACGCAATGACTTATTTCTGACAATTTTTGTTTTTAAGTTTGATTCTACAAGTTTTGCATTATTCGTAGCAACACGCAAAGACTTAGCAATACTCAATACTTTTCTTTGCGGTAGATGGTTACTAATTTGTATTTTTAAAAAATCATCTTCAACTTTTCCTTTTAGTAGAGAAGAAATCACTTGATCTACGACTTTTGAACCAGCTTGTTCTATAGAAGCTGTAAAATTTTCTACACGTGAAGACGACGTGCACGTATGACGTAATCCTCTAGAAATTACAGTAAAACAGCCCGTGCATCGAATCGCGCTCAGTCGCCGGAGCATCATTTTTTTTCTGCAACAAAAATTTGAAAAAATATTTAACAAATTTTTTGTTTCCGGCGAATGAAACAGAATTTGAAATTAAACTTGAAATCAGTTAGCGAACAATTAATATTCTCTCACTTACCAATAGAGTTCGTGTTTGTAACATCAACAAAAATACTACGAGGCGGCAAAACATTTTCTTTCTTAACTAAATTCGAAAGCCTCGGTGTACGTGCTAAAACACACAGGTAGCAATAGCAAATACTTTTAACGTCTATTCTAGTCATTTTTTAAAGAGCACTTTCAAGAAAATGACTGAAGTCTGTCGATTTAATTTTTTTTGTGGGATTTTTTCAGCCTTATATAGGTTAATTCTACAAGCAGAGCACAACTTGTTTTTTAAATTTAAATTTTGGTTTCAACTTTTTTAAAACTTGAGGATATCGTTTCTCGCATTCAAATGAACATGAAGACTCAAGAAAAAAATTATTTTTACCGATTTTCGGGAAAAAAGACCTTTTAACCTGTAAAAAAATTACTTAAGTCGAGTTTATTTTAAAATCCCATTGCCGATTTTTTTCTTTTTGGACTTAAAATACTCAGAAGACACTACAAAATCGATACCAGAAGAAAAATCCGATGTACCGACACTTTTGGGTTAAACTGAATCCAGGCTCACCGTGGGTGTCCTATTTTATATTGGAATAGTATATTGAGCAACAAGTGCGGGCAGTCGGTGGCCCCACACTTGTTGCTCATACTATTTTTTTTGTAAGTGCGTAATCAGTTATCAAAAAGAATAGAGAATCAGGATTCTCCGATCCGGTTGTCGACGCGACGCATGGGCTGTCTTAAAAGATACCAGAAGTGTTAAGAAATGTATTTTTTGCGTGAAAAAATCTATGATATGAAGTTGCACACACTGCAATAATGGTTTCGTGGGGAATTTATCATTTTGCACTTGCTAAACAGACGTTCAAAGTAGCATTTGTTACGCACGTATATAAAAAAAGAATTTTTAAGAACATGTGGTGTTTATGATCCTGTAGAGTAGAGTGTAGCGAGCCGTTTGGCGACTCGATTCGTCCGTAGAGGGAAACTTCTCTTCTTTCGCTGATGATTCTGACAATGAGTAAAATAGATGTTTTGGTCCTTTAGCTATGTAGTTTTAAAGGAAATCCTGTTCAATGTCTGTCAGTTATCGGCGTGACTTTCAACAAGACACTTGTGTCGAGAAAAAGAGCGCATTGTGAGAAACTGTTTCTAGCTTCATATCCTTATCCAGTCCTGAGAATACTTATCTTTCTCTTGGATGAGGTTAAATTTAAAATAATATAATACCAGAAGTTTAATGGTGGTGTAATAAATTGTGAAAAAGTTTTTGTTCACATGAATTAAACAGAATTGTTTATAAAGTCTGCAGATACTATTGTCTGACAGAGATGTATTAGTGATTTTACTACGTTTTCCTTTGGAATAACAAACGGATAAGTCTTCATGATATACATATTTTTTTACAATACTTGTAAATATTAAGTTTTTTTAGTTTTGAAACATGAATTTTCTAGACATCGAAAGAAATTGGGGGAAAGGGCGGTGAAGAACATCAAAGAGTTCTATTCGTTTAGTAAAAAACTTAGAGAGACGATATAATGCAGAAAGATTTTTTGATCAAATGTAAAATATGGGAATGCAAAGTATCATAATGTTTTGTCCAAAAATGCACTAACACTTGATCATGATTTCATTTCGAAGATGTTAAAATTTTGCATCACGAAAGACAGCAGAGAAAGAGGGAATTCACTGAGTTGCTTTTCATAAAGAGGAAAGAGAACAATGCAATTAATTTGCAAAAGCATCTGACAAAACATAACAAGGTTTTTGATAAGTTTATAAAATTTTTGTAAAAAAGAACTTTGTAATAATGATAGGAAAAATGCACATTGTTTCACACAGCATAAAATTTTTTTAACCTGTAACACCCTTATATTCACCCTGATGAGGAGGTATAGAGTGATCTCGAAACATGTCGGTACCCCTTTTTTCTTGTGAGAATGACGGAGATGAAGGGAAGTAAAGTGAGTGAGAGGTTAGATAGATTGACTCCATGATATGGGTTGACTCTTTTTGTTCCCTTTCTCTCTCTCTTTTCTCACCGGCGTACCTCTAAGGTCAGGCAATTTGCAGTTCAAGTCTGAGTTCTCTCTTGCATTGATTATATGATTGGTCATGACATGGGATGACTCTTTGAGATATGTAAATTTCTAGTGAAATGAAATATTTTACACAGAGGCATTAAGCCCCAAACTTTTGTACTGTTTAGAAAATTCATTTTTCGATTACGAATGGTTCTTAATCGTCCAAACATAAAAGTTTCCAGACATTTCCGGTAAATTTCCAGTAAGTTTCCAGAAATTTATGAAAATTTTTCAATTGAACTTTCGGGTCAGTTTAGTTTGTCGGATTATCAGTTATTTTAAATTTTGCACACCCCTACAAAATGCATACGAAAAAAATTTGAAAGAGCAAAGTATTTTCCTATACAGTGCTAAGAAATGAACTGGCTAATAGCTAAAAGCCGAACTCAGTAATAGGCGGATCCGTCCTAAGACCTAAAGCACTAATAGTCGAACGGCTATACTGTCCTGAAAACTAACTACACACGCAACGACGTTTAAATTCCCAATCAGTAGTCGTTGCAACTTTTCCCATCAAGTCGGAGATGTGTGGCTTGACAGATCGGCTATTACCGGATTTTCCGGGTACTATATAGCGAGCGTTATATGAGAGAACCGTAAATTTTGATTATTAACAGGGAAAAATAATTCCCCAAGTAACAAGAAAGAGTTTCATAGTCTATTCTTACCCACCATTCCGATTTCTCCCGTCCCACCTCCCTATTCCCCTCTGCCGATTTACTCCTACCCTAATCCCTCCTGTCCTTTTTCCTTTCTCTAAATTCCCCTCCTCACCCTTACATCTCACCCAATTTCTCAACCCTTCCTTTTCCTGTCCCTATCATTTCCCCTTGCTCCTTCACACCCCCTCTTCTTCATTTTTCATCGCCTCATATCCTTACTCCCTCTCCTTTACTTTTCTTCTTCTATACCCCCTTAATCCCTGTCTGACACTCAATAACAACCCACAGCAATGGTTGCTATGGGTTGTTGCTTATTCACAGCACATACAACTTTTTTCGGTAATAAGATGAGGGAAAAAGTATTGACAAGGAGAGATGCAAGTGGAAGAAGGGTAGTGGGGAGTGATGTAAGGGCAGGAGGGGCGGAAAAAATGCGGTGAGGGAAAAAGAAGAGGAGGGAAATACATAGGGGGTGGAAATTGAGGTTGTGTTACAGATGGGAAGGAGAAGATTAGGGAAGAGGGGAAATAAGGTAAATTAGGGGCGTAGAAAGGAAGGGGCAAAGGGATCAGAGGGGAGGATAATAATAGACTACGAAACACTTTCTTGAAGGCGTTTTTTTGTTGAATATGGTTGACTATAGAACTCGACATATCTTTTATACCACAAAGATTTTACAAGGCCAATCCAATCCGACATAACCAGCACCACGCATGGTGCGCGGTGGCTAGAGACAAACTCAGCATCACGTTAGTATTCCGGATATGGAATCTGGGGGTCCAAAAACACGTATTTTCGATGTAAACTGAAAGCTTGATTTTTTTCCTAATGCAATATCTTATCATATGTTAATGTGGATGTGAAAAGAAACTCCCCATTCTACTATAAATTTTTTTCAACTCAGCCTATAGAGACCGTATCTTGGAAATCTGGAGTGTGTTAGAAATGTTATTTATACGATGCTCCGATGGATTCGTAGAATCGTGTAATCGTGGAGGGACTACAATCAAACATAGACAGTTACTCGCGATACGTGATACAGAATGGGTGTTCGAGAAGCTACATGTTTTCTCTTCGTGCTATTTAATATTTTAGTGATCGGTTCTTATTCTTTTTTGTTACCCAAAGATGATGTCTGTCCCCAAGAAGCTCTGGTCGAATCGACTACGGAAATTGGAAAAGCTGCCCTTACGGTTAATGGGACGTTATATCCGCCCCAAGATATCCAAAAGCGTAGAAATAAGACCTATAGTTGCCCTTGTAAAAGTCAACCATGCCTACCATTTTGCTGTCCTCCAGAACAACGATCTTATCTACAAAAATGTGTTCCTGTTGAAACGGGCGGAAACGTACACTTACCTCCACTACATGATTCGCAAACCTTAACTTCCATGGACTATGATCAAATTAAATTTCACATTTTTTCATGGGATCCCTGTCATGGAGGTCAGAAGTACATGCTCGATCCAGAAACATTTGAAAATGACCAATTTTTATTTCTGAGTAATGGTTCAATTTATTTACCTGCCGAGAATGTTATCCACGGATTTAGTGATTATTGTTTTGGACTTGTGAATCAAGATGTGTACAACGTTGTTTTGTGCTTCGACGATAGTCAAGTGGGCACTGCTGTCAATTATGAGATGTCGAAACATCTTTATCCGGTAGGGAGATATATTTCTTTGGAAAATGTACCCTTGAAAGTACTTAAGAAATGGAAACATAATTGAGATTAATGCTTACAAATAATGTTTCCTTAAAATATTATTTACATAGTCAATTGTCGAGTACGATTTTGACTCAAAATTGGCATTAAAAGGTTGAATAGATAAATTTTTATTTAAAGGTTTTTATTATTGTCACTTTTCTGTTAGGTTAATTAGTCATGAGTTATTTAGTGCGTTATTGCAATTGATTACTATGGTTTGGAAGTTTAAAGCTTTTATCTGCCATCAGTTAAACATCAAAGTTGTCACAGATTAGTGATAATCGCAATTAATGTGATAAAGAACCACAGAAAATATGAAATTATTAAAAATAATGAAACAACTAAAACAATATAATCAACCAGCAGTATTTCAGTTCTGAAAAAATATTACAATAAAACCATGCAAAGATTGGAAACTGTTTCAATTAATTAAAAAGAATTACATATTATTTTATGAGCCAATTTGAAAATTGGGTCGCATACGTATGTAAACAGTAACATTTCCTGATCTTTAACATTTCTATATGAAAATAATCCAAACAATTTTTTTACTTTTCTGTCTAATGAAACATTAAATCTTTTAAAATAGAATCAAACATTTTTTCTTCCTTCAGATTACGCAGTGAAAAATTTAGGCTTTAATCAGCAAGAATTTCTCAGTTTCTTTCAAAGTTTTATTTTTCTCCTCGTGTGATTTGACCGAAATGTACATAGGTGTAAATACCATTATAATGAGGCAAAGATAATTTTTTAAATTAAACAATTTGACATTAAAGAGCATTAAAAAGTTTGTGAACGTGCAAAATTGTGATTTTTGAGAGAACGGTTCACATGTATTTAAACGGAAGTAGATAAAGAATAAATAATCACCTCTCCTTGTAGAGTTTTTGTTCCTCCCACAATAAACCAAGAATATGAGCCATAAAATTCATATAGAAAGTTATCGGCGTTTATGTTAACGGCTTTTATCAAGAATAGAAACTACAACTGTTCAAAGAAATCAGGAATTGGGAATTTTTAATCCGTTATTAAATCCCTGAAAATCCCTGACTTTTTCTGGAGTTTCAAAATGCACGTTTATTTTATTTGAAAATCGCGATTTGTTTTATTACATACTTATATAATTATACATTAGAATGGGCCAGAAAACGTAAAAGTTATGTGAAAAAAGTGGATTTATACCTGTACAGTGTACCCAACCCAAAAAATTAAGTTTTCCGATCGGGCTCAAACTCGCACAAAGCTTAATCCTATTATAATTAGATGCTACATTACACATAAGGAATGATCAGTTTAATCAAGAACTCGCCGAGATAGAGGGGATGAAATTTTCGGACTTTATATGAAACCAGCCTCAATTTCAAATATACTTAACTAGAAGGGGTGGACTTTTCGGACTTTATATGAAACCAGCTTCAATTTTGAATATACTTAACTAATTTTGTATGGTATAAAAATATTTTTGACCAAAAAGTTTTCGATACCATTTATCGATTGTTTTAAAATATTTATTACCTTTTATAAATAAATTTTTGTTTTCGATCTTCTCCCTATCTGTAAACAATAAAATAAATAAATAAATTACAAAAGAGACCGTTTTATTAACTCGCACCAATATTAACGCCGGCGCCGTGCCGCCGCGACGCCGATCAAATTTAGCCTGAATGCCGCCGCCGACCAAATTCGCGTCGGCGTAGACCTCTAGAATTTAATAGTGAAAAAAGCGAATTGCAATAAAATAAAAATAAAATAAGATTTTAATTCAAATTTAATAATATAAAAAATCACTAATAATTATAAAAGTATATCTTATTTACATTTGTGTTATATGTACATACATGCGTACATACATGATTCTTGTGATACTAATATTTAAATAAGTGCAATAAAATAAAAATTAGCATGTTTTAGTTTTATTTATTAGAACTACCTTCTTTCATACTAATTAGGGAGCGTCTATTAATTACGTAAGACTTTATAGAGACGGAGAGGGTCTAAAATTTTAAAAATTTCCCTTATGTTACATAATTAATCGATCTCTTACAATTAAATGTTAAGTTCATTTTAACGAAGACACATTCCTATTTTATCGAAACGTAAGTTCCATGACACGTTATGCTCGGATGGGCATTTTCATGGAAAATGATTAAATTAGTAATAAAATAAAACGCAACTACGAAAAGTTATTCTGTGCCTGTTTAAAACATAATTAACGCATTTATAAAATACTTATTTCAAAAATTCAATCAGAATCTACATTTAAAATGTACACTGGTCTTTGATAAAAAGATCGGGCTCGGGGGTAGACGGTCCACTAAGCAATGCTATTCGAGCGAGCATCTTA
>JBAGKK010047810.1:0-10211 GCA_037177015.1 Euceroptres primus
ACTCAAAAGTAACTATAAAATTAAAGTTACAAGTTACTGCAAAAATAGTAACTAAGGTAAGTTACAGTTACTTTTTTCAAAAGTAACTAAGTTACTGCAAAAGGTACAAGTAACTTATCTTTTTAAGTAACTTAGATACTTGTACCTAGATACTATCCAAGACTGGTTTACTATGCGTAGTGGTCTCTTAAAATAAGTGGATAAGTGCGTTTTACTACGCTGCCTTCTATCTTTTAGTACGTCATGTATAATTTACTAGGTTGAGTGGTTGTTGTTACAGTCATACAATAATACGTATTATAAATAAAGGATAATTTTATTTTCAGCAATTATTAATACAGTGACAGTAACATTATAATAATAACAAGATAAACAAACAGCGTACGTAATAATCATATAACTATAATAAAATGAAAATTTAGAATAAGATATAAGAATTCACAATCAAAGAATCACTCTCATAAGTTGTTTAATCAAATTTCTCAATTCCTGGAGAATTCCTCAAATGTTACAATCATCGGCTTTCCACCTTAATTTTTTAGGACCTCTTTCACGTTCCAGGTGATTTATATTGGACTATTCGAGCTTGAAGCTGAGAGCACATGCATCCTTTCCACGTGCCAACATGGCGTTGTTTAATATATAAATTTCAAAAATTCGTATTTTGTAAATTACTACACTAGTCCCGTAAATAAACGCAAAATCAGGACCGCACACTTCAGTTCTGCAGTTTATTTCCACTGTACTTGTTCCGATGCCACAAATATCCCACAATTAGGAAACAATGTGTTAAACACGACTTTATATGATGCCATTTTTCATTCCTCTAACAGAAACTCATTAGCATGGTTCTGATAAGGGGGAAGAGATATGACTACAGCGCTTTAGTGTTAGTGTCGGTAAACAGTAGACTAATCTGACTACCAGCGTAGTTAGTTTTACTAGCCAGCGTAGTAAAACTTACCAGCTTAACATAACTACCTAGCTTAGCGTTTTATACTACTCCACTTAGTTCCTCACACTGTGTATATTGTACCCGTACTAAATTCTGAGTTCGGCGTACTATAAGTTCGCAACTAGGCCGAGCGTAGTAACTCTAACTAGACCTTTTTTCTCCGTGCAGGGTGCATTTTTCTCATCTTTTCACCTTTTTATCTTTTCAAAAATACGTGCATAGTAATTCCGTAATATGAGAGTTGAGAATATACGCAATTTTGTACGTTATTGTCAGGAACAAATATTACCCTACAACAGTTAAGGAGGCGGTTTGGAGTGATAAGATCAGAAAAAATTATTCTGCAACCCAGCTGGTGTGCGATTTTATGAAAATGTGCAGATGTTTCTGCATGTGGTACCGCTAGGTCAAATCGGGTAATTTATCTTTGAGTGCAATCAGAGGCAATTTCGGTTTATAATTTAAATTGGAAAGTCAAATTTGTTACATTTTCGTTGCTTTTGAGTTTAAGAGGATTGGCAATCCTGCTTGCATATAGTACTTTCAAACATCTGATAATACAATCAGCAAAGACAGAAAAACTATAGTAGGTATAGGTATTATAATTAGAACCGATTTTCAGGTTCCAATGGAGATGCTACAAGAAGGAATTACTGAGGTGTGAAATACTGAAATTCAATCAATTGCGAAAATGTGTCCAATGAATCCAAATTCAGAAATTCACATTCATTTCCATAAAAACAAAAGTTTCATATTTAATGTTTGTTGTAGGTGCCTACTAACAGAAAAAAAGGATAAATTTTACCTTGATTCTGGGGTAAACATTACCTGCAACAAAAATTAACTTCATAGGATAAATTTTACCCAAATATCGTTAAATTTTCTTTTGTTTTTCCATAACAACACGTGTATTTTGAAAGACGTGAAGTTGTCTGAATAAAAATTTATCTCTCTAAAAAATTATCTGCAACAAATGTTATCCTTAGTTTTTTCTGTGAACTTTACTCTCTAAATCTGAATTAGTCAAAAACTACTAATGAAATAACGAAAAGTCGTCCACCAATTGAATTAGTAAGCAATTAAGCATTTATATTAATAATTAGTAAAAAAAATACTAAATATTAGTAGAAATGATTACTAATTCAATTGGTAATTAATTTCTTCTGCCAATTGACTTAATCAGTATTTCTATTAATAATTAGTCGTTTTCTAAAAATAATTAATAGTTTTCTACTAATTACCTCTGCAACCAATTAGAACTAGTTTTTTCTGTGTAATCATTCAATGATTTGCACTTTCAACACCCTAATCTAAAGAATGAAATAATTTTCTTCTCCAGATGATAAAGATTTAAGGATGCACCTCGACGAAAACTTTTCCATCATCAGAAATCTTATCTCTAGAGTAGAGCTTCAAATCAACTGACAGAAAATGAATGATGCTCTTTTATCTCACATTATAAATATGAAGACATAATTCTTCCCCAACACCCTTCCTGAATAATTGCCCCATGACTTCCTGCAAGTTCTGAGGACAAGTCTTTCCAAATCTCTCGTTTTTCGAACTGTCTCACACAATAATTTACAACCACATTGACCTCTGAGGTGTTACACCCCATTGGACACGTGGAGGGTAAAATACTGTGCTATCCCAATTCTCACGACCACGTGTCAAGGTACAAGACACCTTCAGCTTGCACTTTCGAGCAAGCTGGAAGTAAGTGTCTTCAAGTGTAATTCAGCAGAAGTAAATCAAAAGGAGGAATTTCGAAAGCAACTTAAGGAAGCAAGGAAGAAAAAAGAAAGGAAAGAAGGAAGGTCCAGTTCAGAGGAAATGACACGCAGAAGAAGGCTCGTGAGGCATGAATGAAAAAGAAGTCTTTAGGAAAAAGGACGGTTAGGGTAGTATTGCTGGTGGATGGTTTGGCGTCAATAATATCCTAGTGACGTAATCCTTTTGGAGGTTCGTTATTGGAGGATATGTCATCCAATGGGGAGGGGTCGATACGGCAGCTGGGTGGCGGTAGCGTGCGCTCTCGAAAGCAGGCTCCTAGAGTCCAACTCATGCTCTAGCCTCTAGCTCACTTTTGCCAGCGTTTTCGCGAAAAGCATCAGTGCGCCGTGCCGGTGAGTTCCCGGCGTCCGTACGAACCTGAACTGAGAAACACGAATTGAGAAGGGAGAGAAGTATAAAAAAGAGAGTGAAAGAGAAAGGGACGTCGGGGGAGAAAGAGAGCGAGAGAGAAAAGAAAAAGAGCGAGATAACGGTTGAGCTTCGTAGTGGCGTCAGTTATTCGGCTGAACGCTCAACTGCTAGTTGATGTTTCGAAACGCGCCGCTCGCTAGCTCCCTTAATTTCACACTTGTGTGTTTCTTTCCTTTTCTTGGACTTGACAGCGTTTAAATCACCCGCGATATCCTTCCTGAGACAATTACCGATAATGATACAATTACTCCTGATGATACCGGGTACAATAATCACGTGAAAGTAATCATCTAATCATCCTTCGATTAACAGTTTGCTTATCGACTGGTTCGTGTTAGAGCGCAAGCTCCCGGGTACTGTGATTTGGATTAAGTACCGGAAAAGACGGATCCTCGACAATGTAAGTACGCGTCTGTCGACGCACTTGATTTATTGTCTGCAGCTCGAGGAGGCGCAATGCTTGTTGGAGTGTTTTTAATTGAGGAAAGAACGCTTCTTGAGACATACGTGCTCAAGGGTCGAGCATTCTTTTTTTTTAACGATTGACCCCGGCTTGCGAAAATATAGGGGTTGCGAATGTTGCAATGAACCGGCCAAGTCACGCGGATATGGCCACTTCCGGGTAAATTATCTCCCTTGCCGCGCTTTCCCAATTTGGAATTGAAAAAAGTTATTCTGCGGGGGAAAAATCGATCTTTTGATGGAACGATGAATTATTGCTCAGTCTCATTTTCAGAGATCGAAAAGAAACTGGTTTTCCTTGCTGATCACGTACCTCCTGGGATTTCCCGGATATCCCCTTTCGGTTCGAGGAAAAATGGACTTGCTTTCGACTGAAAGCACCCTGATCCTGAACCGAAATATTTTCTTTCCTATTCTATTATTACAGCAGAAGGGTCAAATTTCTATTTTTCGAGATACATTATTACATATATTGTTATGTGTGCTAAAGTTCTGAAAACTTGGTAAAAGTAACGATTCAGGCTGGTATACACACCGGCCTTAGAATTATCGACATACATGTACAGAGTTTATATTTGCCTCCAATAACGGTTTCTTTTTTTAGTGTTTTTCATCGTTTATATATAATTTCAATATTTACTTGTTGCTTTGCACAATATTGCTAGTCTTACTTTTTTTGGCACCGCCAATAAAAGGATGAGGGTATGAGCATTTTTTCTTTTGAGATTGACTCTGTCGCGAAATGGAGCAACCTTCATTTTTGCCGTCCAAAGTAAAAAGATACATAAATGACATTATCGCTTAGTCGACTTTTCCATTGCTAGGTTTAAGAGAATAACCCTAAACCACAAAGTCACTTACGTATCTTTCTACTTTGGACAGAAGATTTGAGGATTTACCTTCATTTGACTTAGCTTTACGTGACATTCGATGCTTACAAATAAACAGGTCCAAATAACGACAACTTATGGAAAGAGAAGAAATACAGAATTATATACATATTCCATTATTGGCTGACAATTAACATGATTGAAATGACAAATGAATTTCGAAAAAAGCCATAAGTGCGTTTTATTCAGATAAAAAAAACATGATCTTTATCGGTCTCCATTTTACGCGCTACTTTACAGAGAAATATAGTCTTGAAAAATTGTATAAGAAAAAAATTAAGGCACGTTTATCATTTTTTGCTCATTTTCTATTGCTAGCGCAAGTCTAGGAATCAGAATCTGCTAAATTACATGTTATTAAGAAAAATGTGCCAGGCCATGCTGAAAGGTATTTATATTTAAATGCATGTTATTTAATACTTGTCCCAAGTATTTCAGATCAGATTTTGCAATATTAAATCCTATTAAATTCTGCATTACAATTTCTGAAACAATATCCTTCATTACTCAATTATTGGGCACTGTATTTCTAGATTTCTTTAAGTGGGAAAATAAAAATACGGAAAGGCGTAACAATAGCGTAGGTTTCATTTGTGTACGCGGTCAATATACGAATCTGATTAGCTAAATGAAGTGGAGGATATAAATTACTCTCCAAGGGGTTGATTGTCAAATCTTCAAATACAACACTTGTATACGTATTTCATGCGTCTATTTAAATACGACATCGTTAAAAGGATGATTGGCAGAAAAGGCCCTGAAGGCTTTGCCGTTTATTTTTAACCTCACGTCATCTTTGAGCATTAAATTTCGCGCCACTGTCACTGAACCGAATCATAGTTTTCAAAGAATAACCTATTGTTTCTAGAAAAAACAATTAGGTACACAGTAAAACATCGATTCTCAATTTAAATCTGAATTTTCCTCAAAATGAGTTGCAACAAAAATGAGACTCGAAAACAACTGAAATCACAATGTTAAATTATTCAAAATGACATGCAACAAAATTCACCCCAATGGTTTTCTATATAATCGAAACTAATAGCCTACGAAAATCAATAATAATAATAATCGTTTAGTTCCTGATGGATAAAGTGTGTCAAACATAATTTAATTACGAAACCAGTTATTAATAATGAATATTATCGAGATAACTCATTATGAATACTCTCAACTATAATTACTATGCGCATTATTAGTTGAAAATTGTTACTAAAATGACTACAATTATCTTCAAGTCTTTCATAAAACATCTTGAGACTGTTACTTTCGAAACTCCTGTAATTTTAAATCAATTTAAAACTTGTAAAAATGAAGACTTCCTTAAAAATTTGGATTATAAACTCCAGCTTATTTTCAAGTCCCGAGATGCTTTATGATATTTTGTTGAGCGCAGGATTCTAGCAAAATAAAAGAAGGAAACTGTACTATAGATAGGGACGCGTGAGGAAAACAGTGACGAGGTGCGTCGTTTGGAGATGAAAAGATGAAAAAAATCTCCCTCAGGTACTGACGGCCCCGCCACTAATGCCGTCTGTTTGTGGTACAGTTTGTTCCTTCGCTATATACCTGCCCCGGAAGGTCGATTTTAAAGGCCAATGCCTCGCTATAAGTTGAGCAGTAATGCGGAAAACGCACGGAAACAGTAAAAATATTAATACATATTCCTGGTACATGTTATTATAATACCTTTACATCTTTACAAACTGACCTGCTCCAGGACAATTCATTCAAGCTACCGTTATCTCGATTATTTTGCACGAGAAGACCCTCGTTACATAATTTTATTCAGAGAAATATTTCTTTGTTCTCGCGATCCCATAAACGAAGGTCAAATAATGTATGAAGTAAAACTACTTGACATAAATCAAATGCTGCTTCGCTATCTTATGCCTTCGATATTCTCACATCTTGTTTCATGCATGTTCTCTTCAAATTAAAAGCAACGTTAAAATATTCAGAAAATTGTGTTATGTAAATCATGAGAAGTAAGATTTTTACTATATTTCTTTTGAAAACTTCTCTTAAAATTTAAATTAAATTCAACCGGATACATATGATTTGCTAAATTGGTATCTCTATATTCTGTATTATTACTGTGTATTTATCGAACCCGCAGAAAAATATACGTGTCATTTGAATGATATAGAGTGTCCTTGTAGTTTAATTACGGTAGCGTCTGATTATAAACTTTTTTGTGGGCCTTGGAGCTTTAAGTGGGTCCTTAACGGTACGGATATAAAATTAAATTTTAGACCGAATCACCAAAGATGAAGATTTCAAGTGGAATAACAACTTGAAGTACAGTTATATGTATATTCTTAAGAGTAATTATTTCACGGATGGATTGGGCAATGGCAGCATTACCAAAACTGAAACTGGTATACTTGAAAGACTCGTGTAACAAGGTCGATCAATTTAAACGACACTGACCATGTGATTCCTCGACCGCGGAAATATAACAGCCTGAGAAGAAATTAATCGTAATTCGAGGCACCCAAGTGACCTTGCCAACAAATACCTCATAAACTCAAGTGTATATGATGGTGTATATGAGATAATAAACCAGAGTTTGATTACATAATTTTGTTTCTACTATTGTACATAATGTACCAAGGATTATTTTCTTCTACTTCAAAATTTTTTCTGTTTAAAATTTTTCAAAATATTTTCTTCTACGTCAAAAATGTTGACATTTCTCAATAATATGTATGTTCTTAAAGAAGAGTGGTTGACATGGCAATATTTCCCCTCTAATAAGCGAATGCACAAGTGTATGTGGCACATGCCTTTATGGAATCACTTCACCAGCATTGGCACTTGTATCCCATGTAGTTGCTGGTGTTTGCTCGATTTAAAACTCCTGCACCACAGGTGCAATCACCAATAGATTATAGCGGCGCATTTGCTGCATGCCGGTTATTACGTTATTAGGTAACAGATCCCCGTTTGGTATACATATAACATTTATGAATCGACCCCAATGAGCTTAATAAATGTGACATCATTATCACCAAGTTATAGCTGGGCTTTTAACCCGTTCACTCTGATTTCCCCGCTGCAATCCACAGCATCATTCGCCTTTTTAAAAGTATATAGGCGCCACACAACATACACACATGTTTGATGCATTGAGAGAGTATAGACTTATAGGAGAGACTATAAAGAATAGGGCTGATGCAGCATCTCATATACCTACTCGAGATGAGAGATATTTTCAAGGATGTGACTTTTTTTTACCTAAATGATAACGATAGAACGCAGTTTGTAGTACGAGATGATTTCAGTCAATTCTAACTAGAAATTAGTGCGATTAGCATGTTAATCAATTGTTTATTGGCTTATTTACTTATTGGTAAATATCCAATTTGAGGGCGTTAGCTTTGAGGATGATTCACAATCAATGTTTATAATCCTTGTCCTTTCGTGTTATTTAAGAGAAACTGCCTGGCCATGAAGTCTGGAACAAAACTGAAATCCATTTACCTGGCTAATGGAGCAGACAGATATATATGTATAAGCTAGGCTGCTAGGCGCCGCATAAAGTAACTCCTATATAGGGTAAAAAGTATATGTACCCCCTTCGCTATTGCAAATTCTCTCGGCGTCGTTTATTATACTTGTTACAAACCACGTCACGTTGAAAAATCCAGAACTTTTAACTCCAGGCAACAACACTTTTGCGTATTGGAATCACTTTAGCCTTCTCGAAAGCTCGAGATTTGTCCAAAGGATAAATTCATTTGCATGAAACCCCTAATGTGTCGGTTCTTTATAAAAATTATTCTTCAAAGTATTTTCAAAATAATATTTGGACGTTGATGGTAAATTGGCTTTAGGATATCTCGACTACTTTTAATCATTCTTAAACCTCAAAATCTACTTCTAGACTCTTTCTTCAATCTGGAATAAAACCCGCAGCTTTGGTCAGTGGAACTCTACTCCTCTACTGTATACGATACGACTTTTCTCGTAAATTTTCAATCTCGTTCGCAGGATTGCGATGTTAAAAAGTGGAGAATAGAGCTAGAGGGGCGGTCCATTCACAGCATCAGCTTTTCAGCACAATACTGGCAGGTAGTCCACCCCACTACTCTCCCCATAATTCATTGTATTGTAAACGTAAATGTATGTGTCCCTTAATCCGAATAGGAGTCGCATATTGTTTGCAATATATCTAAACCATCGGCAGGATCTTTCAAACCATTGATCTTTAATTCATCTTTCGTAAAGCAATTCGTCTGGCAAGTAAATAGAAATAGCAAGGCAAAGACCTTGAAAATTTTTTTTTATTTCTAAGCTAGAACGAATTTCCAAGGAACGAATAACACGTTATGTTATTCGTTGCGGAATTTTTTTTGCGGAAAATTCAGCAAAAAAATGCAATTTTGCGAAATTGTTTATGGTTGAGTTGACATTTGTTGACCGCATTCCATTCCCGAGTATATATAATTATTTGCTTATGCTGCAAATTGATTATTGGTAGAGAGCGATATTTACAATTGCTTTGACTTAAGAGTCCGAGGCCAACAATTTTATTCATGAATTAAAAATAAAGTTGACTAAAAAAATGAATTTAATACATTCAACGCCTTATTTTTTTAGCTCACAACTTTTAACAAGCCAATTCTTCTGCACTTGATAACTTCCAGCAGAGAGCTTGTGTACTTCTAATGATAGAATAAATCAGCACATCATAGAATCAATAAAACTCGGCAAACGAGTTGTAAGAAGTACTTTGTAAAACAAGTGTGTGTCTGTGTGTGTAAATCTATCTGAGAATTAATCGCGTACGGTGAAGGAGATACGGGCATTACATAATAAAAAAATATATCTATATACACATGTTTACTGTATTTCTTTGGATAACCGATGAAAGGATATTACGATTGCCGAGTGCGTGTGCACATATTATAGTACAAACGCGCGTACTAGGTCGGCTGCATTGCATTTCTTTGGTTCTGTAATGAAAGGGTAATTGGCAAGGTTAAGTTTCATCTGCCTCAGTTACCGTCTCGTACTGTAGGTTCTTCGCGGTCAAACAAATTATTCTGTTCACGTCGCGGTCATTACCACCTATGTAAACGCAAGTTGGTTACATATCCAATCAGCGATTAATAGCAATTGTATTTCCAGGCACGCAGGATAATATTATAATAAGTTGGAAAAAAATGGTGTAACTTTTTATACGTTGAGCAGTGAAATTATTTGTTACGCAGTAAAACGTCGATCCTCAATTTAACACTGAATTTTCCTCAAAATGAGTTGTAACAAAAATGAGACTCGAAAACAACAGAAATCACAATGAAATTTTCAATTGTTTTAAATTATTCAAAATGAGATGCAACAAAATTCACTCCAATAGTTTTCTGTGTACATGGTAACAATTTTTATCTGAAATAATTGTTCTTCTTAAGATTCTTAAAGTATTTAGAATGATTTGAAATTTTACACCTTATTACTTTCTTCCTGAAAACTGTCAATTTGCCAGTTTTATGTATTTATGTCCCTATGTTTATGATTCTACACTTTTGAGTTTAATCTGCTAATTTTTTAACGACGGACACGATGTCTATTGTTAGTTGCATCCAGTATCAGTGAAGGGCAATCTTAGGACTTAGACTATAGGAATTAGGCTATGGGAATAAAACAAACGCTGTACTTTATAAAAGAACTTGTGCTTTAATTTTAAGAGCACT
>JBAGKK010047821.1:0-10211 GCA_037177015.1 Euceroptres primus
ATAATATTTCATTGGCTATGGGGTCTATTTCTTAAGATCTACTTAGTTGTAAAATAAACTTTAAGGATCGGCAAACATTTCGGCCCAAGTAGGGGCCCTCTTCAGTGCCAAATAGTAACAGTCTACATGTTTAATATTTTCCTTCGGAATGGAAATATGTATGCCTGGAATTTTCTAATCATGATGTACTAATGCAGAGCTCACCACTTTCGACAAGTGTTGGCTGCAAGAAAGTTTTTCCTTCATTTTTTCTTCAGTTAAAAATTCTTAGAAAAATATTTTCACAATAGTTCTATAAGGTAGACGTCTCAATAGCTGACCTTGTTCCAATTCCTGATCACATGTATTTTGAAAAGTCTATTTTGGCCAAAATTAGATAAAATCAATTAGGTAGAACCATACCATTTTTTTCAGATAGATTTGTCAGTTCATTTCTCATTTATAGTGTCAAAGCGAAAGTTAAACAGTTATTTCAGGTGAAAATTTAGATGATCAGAAATTGGGGTACTTAGAATTTTGATATAAAAACTTGTCTTTAAGGCATTTTTCAATCATTTATCTTTTTTATACGCTCATTTTAAAGAAAAAAAGACAACTTATATGAGGAGTTAAAATTTTTCGTTTTTAAACTTTAGGGAAATTTTAGGTCACAAAAACTAGAGCTCGTAACCTTAATTGATCAGGAATTAAAACATCTACCTTAGTTATTAGAGTAGACAGAAAAACAAAAATTTTTGAGACTCGAAACGGCTCAGTGTGGAAAACTTTCCTTTGAGAAAAACAAATCGAGGCCAAAAAATTTGAAATTGGTTAATATTTGACCCTCGCGCATCGGAGTCAAAGTTTTCAATTTTGAACAATATTTTTGGACTTCATTACCTATAGGCAAAAAATTATGGCGAATTTTTTTAAAGCGGAGTTTCTAGTAGTGAACAATAATGTAAAATCACAAATTTAAAAAAATTTCTAACTACAGTTTATGAAAATACACAAAAATTCTTTTCTTGAATTTTTTTCTTTATAGATTTTTTTAAAATGAATATCTCGTGGTTGAAATTTGTTCAGCTTAAATCGAAGAAACATATTATTTTTGCTAACGTTAATTTTTTTTTTGTTTTACGCACAATGTCAAAACCGCTCAAAAAAGCGAAATCCAAAATTTTCGGCTGCTTCAAAAACCATGAAAAATATTTTTTTAGTGATAACATAATAATAACATATTTCTTTGATTTAACTTAAAGAAATTTTAACCATAACGGGTTCAATTTTTTTCCAAAAAGGAATGTATTAAATATACACATGTATAAACTACTTGCAGCCAATATTATCCCCCAGTTTTTATTGTAATTTATTTAATTAGTTCGTGAAATAATTGTGTTTCAATAATAAACATTTAATATGTTTTTTTCCAATAGAAAACTCACATTTTTGGAGTTTTTCGCACACAAATGTAATTTTTATAAATTTTATAAATGTTATCATTTACTTAAAATTGATTCACACATTATAAAATAAGAATATATATCAAATAATTATATTCTAAATAAGATATGAAGTTTTGATCATGTAGATAAATATTTTAAAATGAGAATATAAACAAAAATTACGAGTCACAATAACAAATAGCGTAGAAAAAATTAAAACTAGAATTCACAATCAGTCGCAAGAGCTAGAATGATAATTATTGTCGTGAAAGCAGAGATGTAGCATTTCTTTCTGCTTTGGCTGCTTTTACGATAATTATCATTCTGGTTCTTGCGATTGATTGTGAATTCCAGTTTTAACTTTTTCTACAATATTTTTTACTGTGACTCATGATATTTTATTCGAAATAAAACTATCCAAAATAAAAATTTTCGTTTATATTTTCATTTTAAAATATTTATCTACATGATCAAAATTTCATATCTCATTTAAAATATAATCATGTGATATAAATTGAATATATAAACATTTAAATAATTATAAAGCAGAAAAATAAAAATAAAAAATCCAGGCGGCGAGAATCGAGCCCGCAGCCCCTGCGCACATATCGGGCGATCAACCGCTAAGTTACTCGGCCACTTAGGAGACACGGAGACGGCTTTTTTAAGTCCAGAAAACGGCTAGAAAACAGCAGGAAGCCCTAAGAACTGCGAAAATCATAAGACCCGAAAATGCCTTGAAAGGCAAGAACGACAGGAGAGAAAAGGAAGCAATTGACAACGTCGACAACGAAGACTGTGTAAGTAAGGAAGTTTTCGATGATAACGAGAACGAGGACTTCAATTGCGAGAAGGACTTTTGAGACGAGGAAGTTTTCAATGATGAGGAGAACGAGGACTTCGATGACAACGAGGACTTTGGAGACGAGGAAGCTGTCAATGATGAGGAACTTTATTTTTGCAAGAGAGTGACATGCTACAGAAGGGCAGACAAAAATCTCGTACTGCATGGGTGATTCCTGAAGTTCGCATTGATGAACTTTTACCAATGCCAAGTGAAGAAGAGAGAGAATGGTTCGAAGCATTAAATGAAAACGTGCCTCTACATGAATTTCAAGACATTATTTTAGGTGAGGACACTTACTTGACCGACGTTTGTATTGATCAATTTCTGCAAGTGTTGAAACTCCATCCTACGAGTAGAAACGAGCTTGACGTAATGAGTGTGCTACACTCAACACATCAGAATTTCCTAAGGCCACTGCAAAAAGAGAAAGACATCCAAATTTTTGGTGGAAATACCACCAGTCACTGGCATTGTTACTATTTTGATAGAACACTACTTCATATTCTCGACAGTTTATTCCAACGACCATATCAAGACCTTGCACTTGAGAAAGTTTACTTTAAAATGCGTTATCCCCAACTTCAGATTCAGAATATTGTTTCCCACTATGTACAAAAACAGCCGGACATGAGCAGTTGTGATGTGTATGCAGCAGCTTTCGCCACAACTCTGATTTTGGAAGGAAATCCATACACAACAAGGTATTCAAATGATGCAGCTAGGCATGCACATTGGCCCTTAGTTGAATTGAACAATATTCATATATAATTAAGTATAGTACTAGATTTTTTAATTAACAAAAGATTGTTTGTTTGCCATTCACAATTACGATGCGTTAAGAACGTATGAACAAAGTAATAATTGATTACAAGAAAATTAGATTTGTTTCATTTTCTAGGTCAAAGTGAACAAGCGACATCCTAATTTGAGTGTATAATGCCTGGGCAGTGGTTATAAACTTTTTCTGAAGTTGCGATATTGATATACCTTCTCACTTGGTATTTGAAAAATTTTTGATCGTTGATACTTACTGTTCTGTACTTATAGTACTTATCAGTAAAACACAGCAGCATACATACTCAATCTCGAAGTATTATTTCTTGATTCAGTAGTAAATCGTTCCACTGCAACGTTTTGATCTGATGCTGGATTATTTGAAAACAATTTAAATGTACTTTATAAGAAATGTGAATGCAGTTGCAATTTTAAATATAGTAGTCATACAGATTACAATTGTTTTTCAAATGGTCCAGCATCGGATCAAAACTTTTCAGAGCAAATTATACTTTTGGATTTAGTGTGTATGCAATATGCATTTGTCATAAAACGATAATGGTGATGTAGAGATTGTCTCCTCGTAATACCGAAAAAAGTGCCACAATATTTTAAAAAATGTCGGGTGAAAATATGGTTGCATACTTGATAAAGTAATTTATTAATATCGAGGTAGATGAATAACCAAATTCTACATATGAATTTGGCAGAATATTTTCGGATAATTTTTATTATAACAGAATTGGATCGCCACTTTTCCAGTGCAGCATTTTCTCGAAAATAGTGAAGTAGTCATTTGAAGACAAGAGAATGACAACTCAGAAATGGCTTCATTGACGGTCTTCCGTTCGATATTAAAAAGTGCTGCAAAGTTTGCATTCCTTCCCTTTTCTCGCAAGTAGTTAATTAAGTGTACGTTATGTCTAATTTTCTACCGAAATGTTTCTATTTTGTGAGCTTATGTGTCAGTTTCTGCTATGTGTCAGTGTTATGCTTATTTGTTAGTCTATGCCATACGTCACTACTTATCTCTGTTTCCTTCCGTTTATATGTGTTTGCTTCATTTTTGCCTTCACCCTAACAGCACAAAGATTTTAACGAAGTAACTTAAATAATATTGAGCGTCTGAAAGAGATGCCTCACATAGTGCGGAATGGGTACCCGCCGAGATTTAATTGAAATTGAAAGTGCAGATTCTTTCTTAAAGTGGAAGCATAGAGGGATGATGAGGGCGATTGTCTTCCATGAACAGATTTTTTATCATGTTAAGAAAACAATTGGAGTCAGTTATACACAGCTCAGTGACAATGCCTATAAACCTGTCTACAAAGACGATCCCAAGTACTGTTTGCAAAAAAAATTTACTTTATTATAAAGTCTTGAGGTTTAAGGTAATGTTGTTATTCACTTATCAGTTATTACAGTTATATCACTTCTTTAAAGGAAAAAGTCACTTCAGTCACTTTTCTCCCTCTTATTGATACAAGACACCTTTTCCATCGACTGTGCAAAAAAGGCTGACTATTAGGCAAATAGGAGAAGTTAAAAATTACGAAATTGCTAAGAAACTTGACACAGTTCAAAGTTCCAAAATTAATAACAAATAATTCGCTGCACTAACAGTTATTTCCTACAGTAACTATAAGTGCCATTGAAACTACTTTTCTTTTTTCTTATAATGCCAGAAACAAGATTCTGAAGAAATTATTTATTATTAAAAACGAATGGAAAGAAAAAGTTTGGACGTGAAATATATGAAACATATTTGGAAAGTCTATGCATATAAAATGTATATGCAATTAATGTGTCTATTACAGTTAAAAGTTATTAAACTGGAACTGAGTTGCGTTTCACTTACAAATTTTTTTATAACTGAGATAGCACAAAAGTGACACAGCTTTAACTTTATCAGTAACGAGTCACTGCCCAGTAGTGCGAGATCAGTTGTTACATTTGAGGATGTCATTTTAATTATAACTATTATAATTCAAAGAGGGAAGAAGACGATATATTTGCAACTAGTATCCTCTGATGAATGTAAGTATTCTTCTCCAATTTACGGGAAGACTTGGAGGAAGAGGGTGGATGTCTTAACATAAGGTTAACAATTTACACACGTTACAAAAGTATGTACCTAAATGCTATCAATGTCACAATTACGAGAAGTATTACTACTTTCGTGCAATAGAAGAGAGAGAGAGAGAGAGAGAGAGAGAGAAACGAAATGAAACGAAACAAAAAAGCTTCTCTTCTTAGGTTGGTCGGTGCATAAAATGCATGTTATTCTGCCTGCAAATGGCAAACGCCCGATGACGGAATTGAAGTGAATGAAAAGTCTAAACCTTAAAAGGAGTATAAAACTCTTGACGAAAGTTATAATTTATGAAACAAAATAATTATACAAATAGAATAATAATTATCTGAGGATAATTATGTAAACTGTCACGTAAACTATTATTAATCCTAAAATTAATAATAAATGAAATTACTAACGCTCCAGAGATTAAAACCTAAATATATATCACTTTGATTAAATGCTTCGCGCAATTGGTTAGACAAACTGTTCGCCTATACATGCTAAACAATGAAAATTCATTTGACATGAGTATGTCAAAAAATAATACTTTATATTTTCAAAACATATACTGATTTTAATGTAGAAAAATCCTTATTCAGAAAAAAAATATTTCCAAAATAACTAGAATTCTACTAAGCATGTGTCTTCATACATAAGTGATGAATATAATGCTTTCATACAAAAATATTAAGGGTGGTCCGTTTAAGGCAACTTTCCCAGTAAAAAAAAAAGAATTGATGCGAATTAAAAGAATTAACATTTTGAATTCGCGTTAATTCGTATAAATCCTGCTTTTTGCACGTTTGGATTCAAGAAAGAATTAACCAACATTCAAATGAATTTGCGCTGACGAATCCAGACAAATTGAAGGTTGATTTTGAAGTCTCACGGATGAAAATGAATTGACAGACTCACGAATAAATCCGTGCTAACGCATTGAAAAGAATTCGCTCCCTCAAACTTGTTTGCCGCATTTACACGAATAGAAGATTCAAAACTTAATACCGTCTTTTCAAATTTACACGAATTGACACACTGGTCCAAATCGTCATTGTCGTAAAGCGGGATTCACGGTGGGTCTTAGTATTTTCAATTCAATTCGTATAAATTCTTTCTTTTTTGCTGGGTTCTCTTATATCCACCTACAAGTATATGTACTATATACATCATAAAAACTAATTTATTGAAATGAAAATTAAGCAGACGGTCTATTTTAACTATACATTTACAGTTGAAGCGTGCTTTTACAACAGTGCGTTATAAGCGAATTTAGTCGAAATTGAAAATGGAATAGAATCAGTAGAATCAGTAATCCCGGTACCGATTCGCTGCCAAATAGAAAAAGCGAGCGAACCGACTGGGAATACTTATCTAAAACTATTTGGTTGTATACTAGACACATTCCTCAGAGTTGTTGCAAGACCTGGAAAACCTAGAAATGTTATGGAATTTTGTTCTGGAAAAATTGGAAATGTCATGAAATTTTGAAAAAATGACTGTAATTTTCTGAAGTACACCTCCTATTTTAAAGTCTTAATAATTATTTTAGTCTTTGACTGAGCATTTTAAAATTTCGAATTGATAGAAATTGTTTAGAATTGCATAATTGTTGAAGAGCCATTTATTAATCACATTTATTAATCTTATTACCAGAAATTATCGGCAAATTAATTTGCGACCACTAGAATATTGAATTGAATTGACTGAAATTCTTTTAAAATTAGACCCGGAAAAACTGGAAATGACCTGAAATTTTTAAATTGAACTTCTGCAGCAATTCTATTCCTGCAATGTATGCAGTCATATTATGTATATTGAACATATTATTTATAAAGTTATTTTTTAGTTTTTAAAATATAATCTAGTTATACATCACTGTATTATTGACATACAGCACTGTTCTACTACCATTTTCTACATAATGCATTGTTTTACTTTAAATATAAAACAATTCATGTAGGGGAATTGTGTCTAAAACGGTCAATCTTTAATAATTAACTGGTTAAAAGAAATAAACGCCAGTTTTTTGTACGAAAATATTGTGAAATGAAATACACACCTATAGCAAATGATTTTAAAAAATAAATATGTAAATTGACATAATAAAATATGATTATAGATTTCACCTACTTTATGATAAAATGTTACTTCAAAATTGAATTACATTATTGAATGCTTTACCATATGTTAATGTTGCCATTGTTATTGGTATATTATAGTTCGTTTTCTTAACTTTCGTTTAAGTGTTATAGCAATTTATAATTGTGACTTCATTAATTAAAAATAAAGTAGCGACTTGGATAAAATGGTCATAATCTTGTGCGTATAAAACGGTCAGCCAAAAGGGATTTTGCGCCATCTGTCTACTCCCAGTAGAAATATTATCACAAAAATGCTAGATCATGTTTATATATTTATTTTTATAAGAAATAATTACTTAAAGTGAACAATTCATAGTAGTCAATCTATTTTTAAATAATTTGAAAGTGAAAAACAATACGTTGAAAGTTGAAAAACAATACGTTAAAACTTTGAGCAAATTGGATAATCTTTTAATTCATCAGTGTAGTTAGGTAACATAACCTGTCAATTTGTACCGTCGGTACTGTCAAAATTTATCACTCTGTCTTACCGTAAACAAATGGATTTGAGGTTATGTAACCTATTTCAAGAAAACTATAATTTTTAAAATATCTAATACAAAAAGCTTCATGGTATGAAACTAGGTTCTTAATTTCTTATTGCGATAAAAATAATTTGTTGATAAATAATAATTTATTACACTTTTAACCGAAATATAACCATACGCAATTTTAACTAATATTTTATAATATATTTCGTGATGTTTAATGCATAATGAAAATGATAAACAAAATATTATAATGTGACATTTAAGAACCTTAGTGCTGAAATTAATAGAAAAATAAGCATTTTTAAGCTAATTCTTTGGGACTAACCATTTTATCCGAGCGTGTTGATAAAACAGTCCAAATGCAGACCTTTTCTTTTTGCAATTTTTAGTGTATTCAAATGTATCGTACCCCACTTTTACTTTTTGGACATTGTAGAAAAAAATTCAAAGTACCGTTTATCAGACTCGTTTTCTAGAAATTATTTCATTCCTCAAAATATCAAGCTGATTAATGCTAGTGTGTCCGCATTTTAGACACAATTCCCCTACTTCTTAAGAAAATTTAATTTACATTTCTTAACAAATCTTTTCAAAATGGAAGGCGGGAGGGTTCCAAAAAGGTTGTTTATTATAATAAATAAAAAATGGAAAAAAGAACTATATTAATTACTATATTTTGTTCGCTTGATTTGAGATTTTACCACAACTGTTTGGAGTCAAGAAAGTGTTTTTACTGTCACCCGTACTTCAGAGATAAAATAATGTTCACTCGATCATTTCAATACAAAATTCCAGTAGAGAGTACGTATATATAGAGTCTTGAAAATTGCGTGCATCCAGATTTCTTTCTGTAAAATGAAATTTTCCGAAAGGAAAGTGGCTCAAAAATTTTGATCTGCACAATAACGAAATGATACAAAAAATTGTCTAAAAGAGTTAATTTCATTGTGAAGTGGTAAAAACGAAACAATAAACGGAAGATGATGAAAATCTTTTCCGACTTCTTTATAAAGTGTAACGAGACAAAAAAATTATTTTGTCTCGAGTTGTGCGACAATAAAAGGATATGCAAATTCTCGACATAGATGGCATTACATTTCCGACATAGATGTCGCCACTTTTCACACATTTTCTTTATAATTCAAAATGCTAGTTTGCAACAAAAATGATCATTCTTTCTTCCTGTGTAAAGTTAACAACAGAAAACTACTAGAAATGTTTCTATAGTATTTACTGTAATGAAACTAAATAAAATAGCTTAATAATTCCCATATAGCAAAGGCTTTTAAACAAACTTTTGAGTCTTTGTGCTTTGTGCGCATATGATACTTCATATATATGTTTCCTTATAGTTTAAATAATTCATTTGGGTCTCATATAATTACATACATTATAAAATTACTTCTAAAAAAATTGTTCCGAAATAATGGAAAAATATAATTTTCAACAAATTACTATTATCTTTACTACATCGACAAAAAGTGGGATTACACACTAGTTAATTCTAGTAAAATAAACTAAAAACTAGTCAAATCAACTATAGATTTTAATTAAATCAACTAGATTTTTAATTAATTTAACCAACAAAAAAACTAGTAATGCCTCTAGCCAATCATTGAACTAGTTAATTTTACTAATTTTTTCTTTCAGTGAATGAAAAATAATTTTTAACACTCCAATTTTCTACTAGGCTGATGATAAATAATTTTTACAAACAAAGAGCACAAAATTTTTCGGAACCGTTTCTCTATGTGAACACGGTTCAAAGTCACAAATTAAATTCTACGAATTTTTACAGTTAAATATATGTAAAAATTTTACAAGCAATATTAGTTCTAAATTGAAAAAAGCGTAAATCAATCCATTTTTTAATTTAAAAAAAAATTGTAGATATTATTATGATTTTCAAAACCCAAATATAATGAAAAGCATGTTGAAAACATACCGTCGCACCTTTTGAAATTACAATTAATTATTCGTAAATAGTCACGGGAAAAGGCTGTATAGAATCAAATGCCATTTGAAGTTTTTTGAGGAAAATGTTCTGAAAGATGTTAGCTAAAGCTGAATTATCTATTCATAAATGTTATTGCAAACAAACGATAAAAAATATTGATCCTCATTTTAATAAGCCATATTTCTGTGAAACGACGAAACAACAAATTTCCTCATAATCTTTTTTGTAACTGGGACAAAATTATGCAGCAACTCTGTACAAAAATTATAATTAAAATTCTAAAAGCGAAAAAAATTGAGTCTTGAATGACTTACAAATAAAATAGAGTAAAAGCGCTAAATACACTGAAAGCGCGGTTGTAGACCGCGCGGAATAAGCCTTCCAGGAAGTAGTTTATACATACTAACACAATCAAATTTGGATAAGGGGTCCAAGGGGACGAGGAAAGCTGAACTCGGAGCTCAGCGGCGTCTCGCAAGTAGCGTAGCAACAAAGTGCGC
>JBAGKK010047832.1:0-10211 GCA_037177015.1 Euceroptres primus
TGGCGGTCTCGGGTAGATGAGGCAATGAACTTTCGAGTTCCAAATGCCGATAAATAATAATAATAATAATAAAAAGTTTTGATCGTTTAAATGAACGAAATTTTGTTGCTTAACTCAAATTTATCTTAAAATATTGTTTCAGTTACAAATAAAAAGAAGAATCGTAAGCTTTTTTTATCATAACATTAGTTTCTCTGCTAATAAACCAATATTTAAGAACAAAGAGTTTTAAAATGAAATCAAATAAAAATTTCGTTCATTTGAACGTTCAGAACTTCATGCACGTAGATTTTAACAGATTTTGGGAGTCTTTTGTTTTTGGAGCATTCTCAAAGATTTTGGATAAACTTAGAAGATTTTACTTAGTTATGGAAGAGTTTAGAAGATTTGAAAATCATGGAAAATTTCAGAAAACTTCATAAGTTTCTATTTCTCATAATTCTTGGAAAATTAATCGAAGCTTTAAATAAAAAAAGAGATAAAAGGTGGAAAAATCAATAAAAATTTCAAATAAAGGGATTTTCGGGAATTTTGAAAATAATAATTGGAAAAATTGAGAAAGGGAGGAAAGATGATTTTTGCCACTGCAGAATATTTAGCTACCATTTTCACAGGTTTTTATCTTTCATCGATAATCATAAAAACTAAAAAGTAGAAAAGGAAACGAGTGTAAAGGTTTCTCAACTGCAAGAAAATTAACCTGATATTCTGAAGGTTCTTATTTATTACCTTGCAGATTGACTTTCAAATCAAACTTCGACTTTCTATTTTGAAAAGGAACTATGCCATTGATGTGAAAAGTACCTACGCAGTTCCCCTTTTACTGCTACAATTATTTTCTAATTATTGAATATTTTCAGTAAATTAAATATTTGCATTCTTGCTTTGAAATTTTATTATCTGATTCATCGGATGCAAACCGCCAAATTGGGGAACCAGTGAGGAGATTAGGGAGTTGTGTAATCCAACGAAGAAGCCACACTAACATAACCACCGAGTAATATTAAGTAAAGTAAGAAGTAATCTCTTAGCCGTCACGCCATCGAGCTCTACCGGTTCGATTTATCCTGATTGGTTTTCCTCCCTTCGGGTTCCTTCCTCAGAGACTTCTTTCTTTATTCCCGTCCAAAATTCAGTCATTTCGATATTGACGCTAATCACGTATTTCATTGTCAGTCACGTTCTCGTGTTCTTTCCTGAAAATAAAACACTATATTAAAATAGGAATAGAACAGATGTGTTAAAATTAACAATGTATGAATTTCCTCAAAAATTAGAAAACAAAATAAGAGAATAGTAATTAGGCTTTCAAATGAGTTGTGACTTATTTCACGACACTTAAAAATTGCGCGAACCTTAAGTGATTGTTTAAAAAAAAATGGTAGCATTCTAAATGGAACGCCGATTATTATTCCCAATTCTTCCATCAGGAAAGTGGGTCAATCACAATAAGTCACGCCCTGCGCAAACAACCATGGAAGAGAAGCGAAGCTTTCAACAATTGTAAGACATTTTGCTCCTGTCTTGCATTCTGTCCCAACATTTCTTTAACCCTTTCGTGCATAACTTTTTCTGCTAAATTGATAAACACAAGATTAATATGTTAAATAAAGTATCAGGCAAACGAAATTTTAAAAAAATATTTTCAGAATTTTTCAACCCATTGAACAACCCTTTCAGCATGAAAACCTCTCCTCATTGAATAAAAAATCAGTTTTCTCAAATGCGCCTTTAGATTTTTAGAACTCGCAAGAAGACACGAAAAGTGAAAGAAAAATAATGAAGAATGTTAACATAGTCACATAATCAAATTATCAAGAACTAAGATTACATTTTTTTTTGCTTATTTTATGCAAAACATCGATGAACGAGAACAAAAAAACGCGACACAAGTAATAAAACGAAAGGTTGTTGTAACAACCACCCCAATTTCAAAAAACCTCCCTCTAGCGTGATGAAATCAAACTATCAAAAAAACTAAGGGAAATAAAAACCAAGAGCGATAACGAAGGTCCGTAAAACAAATAATATAGGTAGTGGTCGATGTAGCAACCACCCCAATTTCAATAAACCACCCCCAAACGTTATGAAATCAAACTATCAAAAAACTAAGGATACATTCATGAAATAAAAACCAAAAGCGATAACGAAAGTCCCTAACACAAATAATATAGGTAGTGGTCGTTGTAGCAACCACCCAAATTTTAATAAACTACCCTCAAACGTGATGAAATCAAACTATCAAAAAACTAAGGATACATTCATGCAATAAAACCAAGAATGATAACGAAGGACCGTAAAATAAATTAATATAGGGAGTGGTCTCTGTAGCAACCACCCCAATTTCGATAAACCACCCCCTGACGTGATGAAATCAAACTATCAAAAAACTAAGAATATATTGAGTTTTTTGCTTATTTTATGCAATTACACAATATGAAATTTCCAATCTGAAGCTTAAAATTAGCGATTAAAAAAAACCCTAAATATCAAGTTTTGTGCAAATAATCCTAAATTTTGCTATTTTACTTCGATAAATTGGTTCCGTCATTTTTATTTTTCCAATTCCAAAATTATATTCGAAATCAGAGATTTCAGAAACCACCGTATACTAAGTTTTGTGTAAATGAGCCTAAATTTTGTAACTTTGGTCCGTCATTTAGAATTTTGAAAATCTGTTATCAGATTTGAATTCAGCGCCTCCAAAAACCTTAAGATGCCCATTTTTATAAAAACCCTACTATTCTTAAATTTTTGATCCATTATATTGGAACCGCCATCTTGAATTTTAAAATTATGAGTTCAGATTCGGTTTCAGCAAACTCAAAAACCTTAAGATATTAAGTTTCATACAAATCTGAGGACTTTTTGGAATTTTTCAATTTTGTTCCGCCATATTGGATCCGTCATTTTGAATTTTAAAAATTGGAAAAATTTTACTTTATATTCTTATTGCTGATATCAACTTTAAGTGATGTCAGAAGCAATAAATGATTTTAAAAAATTGCCCTGAAAATTGTGCACGTATTTTAATTTTTGCTGTTTTGGACGTTCTTTGAGAGGGTGTATACCAAACAGGGTGCGTCCAAGAGAGTTGATGGTTTTTTTAGAAGCAGTCCTATTCTTCATCTTCAAAACAAGTGTTTGGTGAAGATTCTATCATGATTTATGTGGAAGTTATGAATTTTCAAAATTAGTGGTACATATATGTTCCGCCATGCACGAAAGGGTTAAGTTTGGAAAACTATAAAATTCGTGTTTTCTACCAACGACTATGCAAAATTCTAAAATTAAAAAGCTTGAGAAATCAGAACTTCAGAAAGAATCTTTTTGTAAGCTGCGTAATTAATTAGAGAACAAGTTTTAAATTCAAAACAATTTGGATTTAAAATTGGCTAAATTTTAAAACCTTCAAATTCATGGTCAACAAAATTTAAAAGTCTGATTTAAATTGGGAGAACTTAAAATTTTCAGACAAAAACCTTCAAGAGTGGGTTTCTCAACTTTTCATGAAAAGGTATTTTATACTCCATACAACCAAAACATTTGGTTTAATCAACAAAATATTTTGTAAAAATAACAAAACTATTCAATCAATTTTTTCCCTTGATTGAAGCAAACGAGTTTGGTTTACCTTTAGTGTGAAAATTGTCCCTTATTTTTCGCACATCTTAAAAAATGTAAAAATCTCAAATAAAGAATACCTATAATTTTCCCAAATTTAAAAAATATTATTTATAGGTCGGGTAAGGTGATTTTTCCAAATTTTTGAATTTCATGTCATTTTCTGGAGTTCTTTGGCATTGACTTTTCGTACTTGTTGCACTAAATTATTATTACAAATTGGTGAAAACATTTCTTTTAATGCTTTAGTACTCACTGTGCCAAGTGTGGCACCTTAGGGTGACGACTAATTTTTAAAATATCTTTTATAATTTTAATTTAAAAAATCTCAGAAATTTCCGTAATAATCAACTATTCTTACGGATATTTCCGTACAAATAGCACACATATAATTATATAGTTTATAAGCAAGTCAACATATTTTTAATTTTTTAATTTTGGTGTATCCACTGTGTAAAGTTTTGTTATCTCTAAAGTTCTCATGTGCAGTTGGTAACGATACGCAAAGTAAGACACTGGTGTGTAAAGTGATCACTCTACACACCTGTGTGTAAAGTAATCACTCCACACACTGGTCCTAAAGTGTTTTAAAATAAGTCACTTTACACATCATTTCAGACCGAAAAAGTCGAGTTTTTCACGTAGGTGTTGAACAAAATTCATTATCGCTTAGAAAGAGGTGCGGGTCCTCAAAGGGTTAAGATCTGAAAAAATCATAGACAATTTTTTCTCAAAAAGGGAAATATAATTTTTAGGAGCTCCGTTTAAAAAAAATAATAATAAAGTAATTTTTTAAATCATCCTAGTATTCAAATTTGTAATTATCCTACTTTACTTTTAGTTCTTGTGAATAAAATTCCATGACTGAATACATTTTCTTTTCTAAAAAATTTCTAATACCAACTTTCGCCTATTAAAATCCTGATGAGATTGACATTCTCCCTAGAGTCAGAGTTGTCTTCTTAGAAATGGCAAATAAGAAAAGTGGCTTTTGGAAAGGGTGTCGTCTTATTTATAACGCTATAATCGGCAATAGGGTATTCGATTCTCGTATGGGTGTAACACGGTGATTCGTCTGTGACATTGTTTGTTGTCTGTTTCTTTCCATGGAAAGTGTAAGAGTAAGTCTTTATGTTTTTTCAAGTGCTCGAGCTTTCATTGTAGATGCTTAAATTTGGGAGCACGATTCGTGTAAACTCGTAACGAGCGCGTTTAATAGGGTAACGTTAGCGTATATGTTGTCGGTCGGCGTTTGATCAAACGCACGTTTCTCCTACGCACTCGGCATCGTGTAGATACCTGGCCGATGGCGCGTGATGAGCATGAAACTGATTGCATTATGCGTCGTCAAACCAAAAGTGGGAGAATCGTTTAGGATTTTAGGATTTAGGCGACCCGTCAAGCATATTTGCTACCTCGATAAATCCCTTGGTTCTTTTTATTTTCTAAATAAAAGAAAGCACTAATTGGTTTATGAAGCAAGAGTGTTCGATGGAGTGAATTAAACGATGAGAAAATAAGATTATTCTGTATCAGTTTTGAATAACACGAAAGCTATATTTAAAATCGTGAGCTTCTCTTCTAATGTAATTTCAATTAATTTAATTAATTAAAGAAATATTTCGCAATGCTTCTGTATAATTGTCTTAGAGCATGAGAACAAGAAAATACTTGGAGTTGATTGCAAGATGAGGTAATATTCTCGCGGCAGTAAATCCAAGAAGTGCGATTGGATCGCTAATGGATTTATTTGCGCTAGAGCGATTGAATCTTTTAATCTAGGTCGACCTCTTGTAAAGCTGTTCCAAGGAGATTATCGTTCTCATAATATGCTTCGCAGGTGTGTGAAAAGATGTATATGAATTCATTATATTGATATTAGGTAATGAAGATTTCTAAATGAATAAATGTACGAATTAATTTCAAATTCAAAGATTTCAGGTTTGATTAGATTCTCCTTAATTTGAAAGGGGCCCTGAAAAATTGTCTATGTCTCAATTGAACAAATTTCAAGGATTCCGAAAATTTACCAACCTTGCATCCTGCCAGGCCTACCAGCGACATTTGAGATTTTTTAAAAATGGAAAAAGTGACCAAAAAGTGATCAAAAAATTTTCGGTTAGATTTTCGAATTATCAATTATGAAATTGACACATTTTTTAATTTTCAACAAATCAAATTTCAGAAATAAGTCTGCTGCAATTCTCCATAATCTTACAAAGAATCTTAAAAAATCTTACGATTCCTGTCTAGAATCTAAGACATACTTAACAATCTAGACTTTCAAAACCTTTGGAGCCCTAAAATTTTATATAAAATTCTGAATCAAAAGTTATATAACAGCAACCTTTTAGAATCGTCTAGAATACCTGTTTTAAATTTTCCAAATACTTTTAGATGTGTTAAATCTTCTGAAATCCCTCAAAATCCTTTAGAATCTTCTAGGTTTATTTAATTTATGAGAATCTTTAAGAAGTTTCCTGATTCTTAAAAAATCTTCTAAAATTCTCAAGCGTTTCCAAGACCTTCTAAAATATTCTAGGATCATTAACTTGAACTCTTACAGTGATATCCCGAATTTCTCAGTGACTTCTAAAATCTTCTCAAATTTTCAAATACACCCCAAAATTTATAATAATTTTCAAAAATATTATACTCTGTTTCAGAATCTTTTAGAAACCCCAACAATCTTTTGAATATCTTTTGAAAATCTGCTAAAAGACTTTTCCAGGTTTTTTCCATTCTAAATTTTCTGGCAGAATTAAATTTGGAAAAAGTATGCAGAATTTTAGGCAGATCCAGAAAACAGTCTAGAAGAATTGTTCAAGATTATGGGAGATATTTGCAGATTTTAGAGTGTTCTAAATAATTGTGTAGAATTCAGAAGATTTTAGATTCTGGAACACTAACATATTTTGTAGGATATTAAAGAATTTTCGAATTTTCGAATTTTCAATGCAAATTGACACTTTTTTGTGCACGTTCAGAACATTGAATTTTTCGAAATTAAGTTGAATTCAAGAAGAAATCTAAGCAACCTAAATCACTTCGAATGTAGAATTTCTTGAAACCGAAATCATTCAGTTAGTTTTGAAATGAAATCCATCCGAAATAACGATCGAATTTCTAAAATTCGATTTGATCGAAAAAACTGTCATTGTTTTAGATACATATCATTTTAAAACTAGAGGCTTAAAGTTCTTTTTGAATTAAACTCAATTTCGAAAAATTCAGTGTTCTAAGCGTGGCCAAAAAAGTACCAATTTGCATTGAAAATTCGACCTGAGAAATGCAAACCTCTAAATAAAATCATTATAGGAGTACTTAAAAAACTATAAGAAGATTATAAAAGAGTCCAGAAGAATCTAAAAAAGATTGCAGAAGATTCTGGAATAGTTTCGAATATTTTGGAGAATTTTTAGAAGTTTCAGATAAGTTTTGGAGATTCCAAAAGATTTGAGAAAATTTCGGGAGTCTTTTGTAGATTTTAGAGCATTTTAAAAGATTCTGGAGAATACTGGAGACCTCTAGAAGGTTCTGTAAGAGTTCAAAATATTTCAGAGGATTTTTGAAGATTATGGAACAGTTTATAATATTTCTGAAAATTTAAATAGATCTTGACAAAATTTTTGAAGAGTAAGGAGACTGAAAGAGTCTGAAAGATTTATAGATCAGTATGAAATTCTGGAGAATTCTAACAGATTTACAATTTTTTTTGAAAATTATGAAAAATTTGAGAAGAATTTAGAGGATCTTGTCAGAGTCTGAAGGGTTCTGGAAGGCTATGGAATCCTGTAGAATTTTCTGAAGAATTTTGACAGATTTCAACTAAGTTTTGAAGATTTTAGGAGAGTTTAGGAGTCCTTTCTAAATTTTTGAAGATATTGATATATGACCATATGATAAGATATATGATATAAGATAAGATATATGATAAGATATATGACCATAGAAAAACATAAAATTTTAGTGATGGAAGAATTTGGAAGATTTTATAATTTGGAAATTGTTGTGGAAAATTTCAGAAAACGTTAAAAGAGTTTTTGAACGTCCTCAGTTTCTATCTCTCATAATTCTCGAAAAATTAATTGAAACTTTGAATAAAAGAAGGGAGGAAAGGAATAAAATTTCCAAATAAAGAGATTTTAGTTGATTTCGAGAATAATAGGGTAAAATAAAAGAGAAAATACGTAGAAAAGGGGAATAAGGGAATTATACACTTTTAGAATGTGACAAAGTCACATTTCAACAAGACAATAAGTTTCATCGGAGAACAAAATTAAAAAACAATTATTTCTATTTTCAACCAAAAAGAAAAAGTGAGAAACCACTCCAGGTCCCAGGAAAAAAGACTAATTTCGGGAATTTTTTTCACGAGTATAATAAAAAAGGTCGAAAATTTAGTTAAAGTTCTTTATTAGATAAATATTTAGGTGTATAAAAAATATTTTCTTAAATTTTTAATTGAAAATAGAGACTTCAGAATCGAAAACTGCAATACACCTTTTATGCGAGGCCTGAAACAGGCGAAACGATTGTTCCCGTACATTTCAACCTAGAACAAAAAGCCAGAAATTTTTCATTAATATATGTCAAAAACTATTGGACTGCGTTGGGAAATTTGAAAATACCGTTTTTTCGAAAAATGGTGGACATTTAAAAAAAGTTCATTTTTTCACCCAAAAATGTAATGAAAAATTGTCTATAAAAAATAAAATTTATAACTTATTGCAAAATCTTTACGCAGTCTACTAGATAATGTATCTGAAAAGTTACTCGCAAAATTTCAAGCGAATCGATAAAGATTTGTGGCAGCTATCATTTCGCTCGATTTGAAAAATACAGTTTTCAGAAAAACGCATTTGAAAAATTGAGTAACATTCTAAGTAGAAAATGTAATTATACCTTTAATCTGCAATGCCTGCACCATACAATTGGCCCTCCTCATAGATATTCTTCTCTTCCTCTTCCTTCCGGCTGATTTTGAAGCAAGCCGAGATGTTTTTGCAGCTTACAATTAATTAATTACAAAGGTCCAAAAGCGATCGGAGTGCGCAGCGAGGTGCCTCGGCAAACCTTCGTAAACAACCTGTTTAAAATTTTTCCGGGCTATGTAACAATTTTTTTCTTATTCTTAAGGCTTCAATGTAACACACTAGCCAAAAAATTCAATTTTTTGACATTTCTGGAGTGGTCTTACTCCTTAAATTTTTTTAAAAGTGGAAAAAGTGACTCGCTGGCAAGCCTGAGGTGGTTTACAAACTTTTCGAAAGCCTAAACTCAGAGTCTACCGAAGTAGAAAAAACCATTTGCAAACTTCGAAGAAGGAAAAAGAAAATCATGTTGTACAAGAGCCAAAATATTTTTTGCTACTCTTATTCTTTAAACGACATCATAGATGTTCCAATGGAACAGAAAGAAAAATACAAAATTCTAAATAGTCATGACAATCCAGAACTATGCTAGGTTCCAGGATATCTACGACGCTAAACAACCCTCTAATTTTCTCCTCTTTAGGAAGGAAAAGAACAGGTCCAGAAATTGCATTTTCCAACCATAGAAATCCTTTTCTTCGTCATTTCAAGATCCACCATGTGTGGTCCGTCTTTTCCAGAAGCTGCATTCATACGCGGTTACCAGCAGTTATCCGCAAGATTGCGGATAAATTTCTATCATGACTATTCATGATCGCTTAAGAGGGTAAGGTGGTTATAAGAGGGTGGCAGCCAGGGGGTAAAGAGGTCTCGGTTTCGTAAGCGTTTGTGTTGGCCGCACATCCGGCGGTCGGTCCTGGTGGATCCGGTAGGACAATGCGTTGTTTCGCAGCGGCTCCTTTTCTGCGTCGCACCGCTAAGCACAAGGTCCGAGGACTCGGTCCGGGACAAACAGAAGTATGATCCAACATGAAAGACACCGCCCCGGGTACCATTGCTGAACCGCCACTTACTCACCTGTCCATTTTCAAATTTGGATTTATGCATGGGAGTCTCTCAGTCTTCGTCGCCAAAGCTTTCGCGTCGCATGCAAATAGCGATGAATTAACGAATACCGAAGAGAGGAACCGCGAATCTTAACTGACAGTGTCGTAACCATCAAAACATGAAAGAAGCATTTGTCATTCGATAAAATTGCCGCACATGGGAATAAAAACAAGAACAATATGGCCATGAATTACAATTAGAAGAATTGCAAGACTCATTGTCCTAATTACTTCATTGGTTCTGCGTCAAACAAGCATTGGAAAATTTGCCTTGTGCATCGGAGACACGACCTGTTTTTTACATTTTCATCAGAGAAGGTATTAGATTTGTGTAAAATTTGACCCCCCCCTCGTTTTTGTCAAATGTCAACGTTCTCAGACCCCCTGAACCCAAAAAAGTGGTTTTTGTGAATGTGTCTGTCCGTAGATTTTTTTTCTTGTTAGCACGATAACTTTCGAAAGAATTGACAGATTGGATTCGCCTCTGGTATACTCTTTTAGTGTCCTAAAATGAAGGTCAAGTTCGTTAACCAACCATTTTGAATAAAAATTCAAAAAATCACAGCATTTTGAAAATTTTTGAGACCACTTTTTTTGCAATTTACAA
>JBAGKK010047843.1:0-10208 GCA_037177015.1 Euceroptres primus
GAAGAGCCGAAAGGAGCTCCCTTACACAAGGATCAACGAGGGAACGACCACGGCCTACCCACCAGCAAGAGGAGCCCCCAACAAAGTAAAAGCGTATTGCCCAGTTTAGATATACCATTGGCAGCTTTTCCATTTCCTATTGAGTCCAGAAGTGCCCCGGCAGAAGCTCCAAGACATTTTAAGGAATTTTTTCCAGAAGAAATAGAACCAGAACCAATAATAGGACCAACACAACAAGGACCTATAATAACTGTGAGTCCTCCCCAAAGCGATAGTGATGATAGTTCTTCAGAGGATGACCAAAAGTCCAAAGAAATAAATGAAGGTAATAGTTCAAGAATAACCAGAGAAGAACTGCAGAAATCTATCTCTCAATTTTATCAATCACTAAAAGCACACAACTAAAAGCACACAAAGAATGGATAGAAGGAGAGGAAGAGGAGGATATAGGACCTCTCTGAGAGGTCACTGCACTGGCAGACGGATAAGATAATCAAAAAATTTTTAATGTGATCGAGGAACTTGAACCTGATAGTGAAACAGTATTCACTCAAAGAATAGACACAATAATAAATTGAGCTAGGAACGCATTAAAATAACTCGAAGCAAAGGATGCAAATAACACAGATCAAAGGGACAATGAGGAAAATAATTATCCAGATTCGGAAACTCTAAAAGGTCCTATTGGGACTGATGAAACAAAGTCAGAAATCAGAAAACGTAAAATTGTAACTTTTGCACCTCAATCAGAAGCATCCTCAGCCCTCGATACATTTAATTTATCAAATTGTGGGCTACCACGTAGTTTTTCTACTCCTTACCAACAATATGGAGAAAACACAAGATACAACAAGTCCTGTAAAATCAGATGAGCGGTATAAACCCCGACGCGTAGAACTAAATCAACAAGATTTACTTTTGGAAACAATGAATATAGAAACAGCATCACATAAGTCCAGCTACACACCCCCATCTATCACCAGCATACCACCACCATTACCAGCAATTTATGCCCAAACTCCTAAAAATCTACGCTCTATCATAAAAAGTTGTAGAGAAAATTTAACATATATAAGAGGAAATTACGTACATTTTCTTTCCTCCGATTGTAAGTTTACTTATCACCCCGTAGGACAGTGATTTATAGACATAGGGAGCATTGAAGGAAAAACAGCCTAAAATCGGTCAAGTTTTAGTAATTCCTCGAGATCGTTATAATACTTATACAGTGATTATAAAATTAGCGAATTGCAAGAGGAAGATTTTAGGATTGGATTGCATAATTTATATGTGGCTCTAAAGAAAGAAAATATTGAATCAGATCAGAACAATTATATGATTAAAAGGTATACCCCTTTCTTGGAAAAATAGGAGACCACGTCTATGTTAAGAAAGAAACTAAAAAGAATAAGATAGATAGTAAGAGTCACGGGCCGTATAAAATGGTGGACTTACTAGATAAACGTACCGCGATCCTAGAAACTTTAGAGAGAAAACGGTTCCAAAAACATGTAGACAAACTTAAGGTAGCTTACGAATAACTATATTAAACATCCAATTAACATGTTTATTCTTTACAGGATGACTGAGTCAATAATCCTGACCATGCTCCCCAAAGGGCAAATTTATGCGATTGAAATCCGACCAAAAGGAGAGATAGCAGAATTGAGATTTGCTAAGGGACCCCTAGAAGAATTGACCGCAGAATACAACCTAGCTGAACCTATTTTTGACTTACATCACACAGAAGGATCTCCTCATGACAGAAAATTCTTTGTAAAATTCGTAGTTGAGGATTTGAAGCGCGGGAACCTGTTTATACAAATAAGCGACGCAGAAAGTAGAATCAGATCGGCAGAACATTCTACAGCAAAAAAAATTCTTAAAGAGTTAGAAAGCGTCTATTTTTTTAGCGAAAAGAATAATACTGAGAGTGAAATTGACGAGACGTATGTAATTTGGACAACGATTCAAAAATTTTAATCAAATTATTTGAATGGGAGAACTGTTGCGAATTTTGCTACGTAAGGGGACACACAATGGGCAATTGTCACAAGCAGATTATGTAGAATGAACATCTCTCACTGTATTGTGCTAAGTTATAATATGTTATATCACACATCATATTACATTTATAATCTTATACTCTACACCTAATATGTATACGGAAAAATTTTAAAGTTTGTAAGAAAACATTTAATAAAATAAAACTAACAAAACAACAAAAATAATAAAACACTTTCTTATGTAAAGAAAAACGAAATAAAGGAGGAATGGGATTTGAAGGTCGCCTTCTTCTTTCCTCTATTTACAACTGAAGATTGTCAGCATGCAACACAACTGGACACTTTGACAAAAAAACTTGAAAGAATTAGAACGGAGCATTACAATTTGAATAGAATACTTTCAGAAATTCAATATTATGCACCGAAAGTTAATATGCATAAACCTAATGTCCTGTCAATTATAGTTCTAAATAATCACATCAACTCACTTACGCATGTAACCGATGGAAGTTTAAGAAATTATACATAGAAACTTATGCTTGTCAGCATAACACTAATAATAGAATATACAAAATTAAAACGCATTCATGTATCAATTGCTTTTATTTTTTGATTCATCGAGGAAGATGAATACTTTCAAGAAGGGAGGACTGTTACGATCCACTAAAAATTTTAGTTTTAATCGTAACGTCAGTTAATAGGCAGCCCAACATACAGCAGAGCAAATGATACATGGATATGGTCAATAAGGCAGTATGGTAGATCGTAAGTGTTTCTCAGCGCCTGCCAGTAGGCAGCCATTCATATTCACGTTCTCATAGTTTTATAACAAAATTTATGAGATTAAATTAAGATTAAAGCATATTTCTTTAGCTAATAAGACTAATAGACATAATGATAAACAAATAGGAACAAATACATACAAATGTATTAGTATCTATTATCATAGATTAATTATCGAATTCTAAAGGAGGTAAGATAAGAGAAGGAATAAATAATTGTAAATGTATTAGACGGAGGGATCTAGCGTTCACAATATTCATGAAGTAGTAATTAAAAACCGTCAAATAAAACATGGATCACGTTTCTTGAAACAAGCATGCCTCGGTACCGATTTCTTTCGAACGTGCTTTACTTCAGATTTGTAACGAACGTGCTTTCCTTTAGATTTGTGAGGCGTGTGCTTTCCTTCAAATTTGTGAGGTGCGTGCCATCCTTCAAATTTGTGAGGGTATCTTCTTCCAACAGGATTGAAAATCCCGGATTTCTTCCAGTGGTGGTCTTTTGTTTTCAACCAGTTATACTGTTAACACGTATCTCGCAACCGATCGAGGTCTTTGTGTACAAGTAAACGAGTTACCTTCGCCTAGAGCGTGAATCGTCTAGAGCATCTTGGATCGCGGTTGTTGTAACAAGGTAATTTATTAGTGAACAAAGTCCCTTCGACTGAAACACTCTCGCCTCTATACCTATCTTTCCTCTACGGTTTCGCCATCTGGCACTCGTGGACGATCGCGCCGGATTTGAATTGGCGCAATCGATATTGAATTTCAATATCTCAACAACAAATTGATCTATCAAGATGTGTTTCTTCTAATTTTGGGTAGCTTTCCGGGCTGGTTACAAATCTGTTGGAGGCTTTTCAAGAAAATTGTATCTAATGCCTGCAATTTTTAACTATTTCATTTATGTTCTCTAATTTTGCCATTAATTTATTGTTTATGGGATTGACGCTAACATGTAACTTATTCTTCTAAAGATTAGCCTTTGAGAAATTGCTTTAGAAAGAAAAATTTAAAAAATTCTTAAAATATTGTTTAATAACACAGACCCACAAAAAAATAAAAGTGGCATGTGCGGTGAACTATATGTTTTTGGGGTCGTTGAATCTGAATCTGGTGCCAAATTTGCTCCATCACGCCAGGTCTTTGAAGAAATTAGCCTTTTTGGCCAGTTTTTGAAATCAACGTAGGGTGCGAATCTGACGTTCTAGAAACTTCTAGTATGATTTAAGTTAATTTCAATTTCTGCTGCGCGCACGCTCGCTCACCTCGCCGCCCGGGTGGTAAACAGTGGTGAGCGGGCGTGTGCGCAGCAGAAAACTGTCACCACTCAAGATAGGCGACGGAAATAATTTTTTAAATATAATCGCCATAAAATACAAGGTTCAATCTTTAATTTAAGCCGTACTAGAAGTTTCTAGAACGCCAGATTCGCACCCTATGTTGTTTTTTAAAAACTGCCAAAAAGGCTAATTTTCTCAAAAACCTGACATGATGGAGCAAATCTGACACCAGATTCGAATTCAACGATCCGAAAAACATAAAGGTATGGTGGTCTTGTTCACCGCACATGCAACTTTTATTTTTTTGTGTGGTTGTGTAACCAGACGTTTTTTTTTGTCAATCTTAAAAAATAAAGGATAATATGTGGGCAAAAATGCTGTGGGTATTTTTTTCAATATTTGCTGAATTTATTTAACACTAGATTACTATTTTACATTCAAAATAATACTAATATCTAAATATTAATTCAGTTTGCGCCTGTTAACCAAGGCGGCATAGATATACCGATTAAGAGGTGCAAACTTTAAAAATATGTAAATGTAAGTATTATTTGTAATACATAATAATAATTGTGTTAAATAAACAAAAAATATTGAAAAAAGAATACCTATAGCACTTTTTCCCCACAAAATATCCTTTATATTTTAAGATTGGCAAAAAACGTAAATTTCGTCTGGTTATTAGACAATATTTTAAGAATTTTTTAGATTTTTCTTCCTAAAGTAATTTTTCACAGGTAAATCTTCAGAAGAATAAGGTGCATGTTACAGTCAATCCAATAAACAATAAATGCATGGCAAAATTAGAGAAGATATATAAAATAGTTTAAAATTGCAGGCATTAGATATAAGTTTTTTGAGAAGTCACCAGCAGATTTGTAACCAGCGCGGAAATCTACCCCAAATTAAAGAAAAACATCTCGTTACATTAATTTGTTGCTGAGATATTAAAAGTCGTTGCAATTTGAAAACGCTAATTCAAATCCGGCGCGATCGTTCGCGAGTGTCAGCCGGCGAGTCGAAGTTACTCCCACCATACCACCACACACAGACGGAGATATTTCATTTGTTTACGGAAGCAAAAACGTTCCTTCTTTTTGAAGTCACTTTTAGGCAAGTTAATTATAAAATATCGCTTTACCGCCAAGTGATAGTACTACTCTCCTAGAGTCAAAATCACCCACTTCGGTTGATATCCAATCGTTAGAGTGCTGAGAGGCATATTTTCTGTGACAGGAATTCGCAGACTTCAATCGTCGCAGATGCAAGCTCAGTAGGACTTGAGGCAATATTAATACAACAGAAAGAAGGAGAAGACCCGAAATCTATACGATACAGTTGGAACAGCTGGTACAGTTACCAGACAGACCAGAACCGATAATTCGCACGGAGCTGCCGGACAAACCATGGGATTTTGTTAGAATGGACTTTCAAGGACCGTTACCATCTGGGCATAATCTGTTGACAACAGTCGACTATTACAGCCGTTTTTATGAAGTCGATATCATGACATTGATCAACGCAGAAAAGACGGTAGAAAAGGTCAAGGTCACATTTTCAATATAAGGAATTCTAGGTACAGTAAAATGCATAATTGCCTTCCTTCCGGTTAAGTTAGTTTATGGCTGCGCCATGTCCTGGCGCTATATTTTATAACCTAACCGGAAGGAAGGCAATTATGCATGTACTGTACACTAATCACAGACAACGGAAAGAAGTTTATTGATAAAGTATTTTACGAGTTTCTCAGCAACTTAGGAGTCAAACACAGGTATTCGACTTCACTTTGGCCTCAAACAAATGGAGAAGTCGAGAGACGAAACAAATCAATTGTTCGACGTTTACGAATTGCTCAAATTACGGGAAATCCCTGGAAGGAGGAAATGTTTGTCTATTTATTTACATATTAGTGGTATTTCGTAAACGAAATACCACCAGCCAAGCTGACGTTCCAAAGGAAAATTTAAAACGGAACTACCGGAAATAGAGTTCAAGACCGGCAGCTCAGGGTGAGGAAATTCGAGATAAGGATCGCTTCAGGAAGGAGAAAGCGAAAGAGTACGTGGATAAAAACAGGCATGCTAAACTGACAGACGTCGGGGTGGGAGATTCGGTGATGATGCATCAATCAAAAAAAAGGTAAGGTGTCAACGTACTTGAATTCGACTTCACATACAGTCGTTACCAAGAACGGCAACTCGCTTGAAGTCAGATCACCAAAGAGAGTGGGTACAGGAGAAAATCTACAGAGCTCAAATGTTATTTTGAGAAAGAGAGAGCAAAACAAAGTTCTTTGCTTGAAGAAGCGAATCCAGCAGTCCAAGGGGAAGGTATCCAACCTTCAGGCGAGGAGATGTAAAGAACACGAAACGTAAATCCGGTGAATCCGTCAAGGCCATGACGGACTCGTCGACAGCCAGACAGATTCGGAGAGTACGTCCAGGACAGGTCCAGGAGACAGGGTATCGTTCTAAAGACTCTTTTAAAGTTGAAAATTATTATAAATACTCTGTCATAACTATTGTTCAAGATTTAATTACTTTCCATTATGTGTTTTATATGTGTTTCTAGATGTCTTCGGATTTTATAAAGATTGTTAAATTAATACCATTTCACTGTTTTCATCTACGGGGGCGTGCAAAAGTCATTGAAAACTGCTTACTAGGTATAAATCATGGTTATGATTTGAAAGACGAGTATTAACTCCATTATGCAATATGTTAAAGATGCCACGATTCCTTTAATATTATTTGTGAGCATTCATTTCTTATAAAGAGTCTAATTTACTGGCTCAGAAAAAAAAGATGTTTAAACGACGTCACATTCTGTAAACAGTCTTACAAGAATGTGAAATTCTTTATACATAAAGTATGAAATGTAAACTTTAAAACTATTCCTAGAAATACTTCAAACCTGCAGTCGTTGCAGTTATTCGCTGAAGAAGAGAATAGTACAATTTTTACATCTTACTGTGCTTTAAATTCGATATCTGCATGAAAAATAGTCAAAATAACTTCAAAAATAGCTCATTAGAAACAGAATTTTCCGGAGAAAATAATCAGTATGACGAAGATTAATTGTCCGGTTCAGGAACAAAATCATTTAACAAATTGCCATTAAAAATTGAGGAAGCGAAGAAATTGAAAATCGAGATTTTCACTGTTTTCTATTTTTCTTCAAAACCAGTGGTTCTATTTTAATTCAAAAGTGATAAATTTGAATCTTGTTTTATGTAGATTAAGCCCACAAATTTTCATCAACTTCCGATCATGTTGCTTTAAATGGCTTGCGTAATAGAGTTAATACTCCTCTTTCAAATCATAACCATGATTTATATCTAATGAGCAGTTTTCATGGACTTTTGTACGCCACGCTCTTGTGTGACAGACTGTATCTGTAAAAGAAGGAGAGGTAGGATATAGGGTTGGCTATCCTCAGCATAGAAACTTAGGGTCTTGATGTTGGTAGCAACGACTTGGGAGTCAGTTAGATCCGAGGAGTCGGTGAATAAAGATCTATAATTGCAGTCAATATAACAGTATTATACTTATTTAGTTAGTAGCCCAGTAGTTTTCACCAGGCCTGCACAGCAAGGGGAATTTTCCTCACGGGCCAAACGTGGCATTTTTCCCACTACTGCTCTCTCCTCAGGTTGAGAGAGTTCGGGTGGTGTGTTGTCGTATGGTGTCTCCTCGCCTCTCTTCTCATTTACGTCATGAAAGTGAGGAGATGTTGAGGAGAGACCATGCATTTCCACCACCAACATCAGTGGTGGTGGAAATGACTCATCTGACTTTTGAGGAGATTCGAGGAATCTCGCTTGAGCCGCCACTCAAACGAGTCGGCCGCCTATCGCCTCGTAATCCGGACCAAATAGACGCTTGGTGCCTCTCGGGGCACCGTCGTTCAAGACTTTTGTTTCTCTTAATGAAACAATACTCAAGGCTATAATGATTTGTTATCGCTAAAAACAAATTGCAAAAAATATTAATAATTATAAATAATGCAACAGATTTATAAAAAGATTTTTGGAGGAAGAAATTGAAATTGAAAGTAATTATTTAAATTAATATACATATTACTTGTAGTTACTTTTAATTTAAGTTCAATTAATAAATATAATTTATATATTTATAAATTTATAAATAATATATATATATATAAATAGATTAATAATAATAATAATAATTTACCATTTATTAATTGATTTTAAAATAAAATAAACAATAAATTGAAACTGCTTGCTAAAAAATTTTTGTATGATACAAAATTAATTTATCCTACTTTCAATTACAAATTTAAATTTAATTTTTATTATTAAAAATTAAATAATTTATCAAATCCAACCTATGTACTTTTATAAAATATTTACAAAATGGCTTGGACTTTAAGTTTAAGATAAAATAAAAAAGAAATTGAAACTGCTCGATGGACATTTTTTTATTTTAATTTTTATTGATAAACATTAAATAAATTATGAAATCGAACTCACAAATTTATAATTTATTTTTTTAATATTTACAAAATGACTTGGACTTTAAGATAAAATAGAAAATAATTTAAAAATGTTTAAAAATCTTGAAAATTTTTTATTTAAAAACATTTTTTATTTTTATTTATTTTATTTTTATTATTTATTTTTATTTTATTTTTATAACTCACTTAGAGCATGCAGAGAGCTGAGGTTGGATAATGGAAATTTGTAAAAATCATAAAATTGATCGGTCTTTCTCACACGTTAACTCGGCCTCTATTTATCAAAAATACTTACACTAAGGGTCATTTTATGCGGAAATTAACAAGATTTCCAACTGTTTTTTAAAAACCTCTCTAGCTTCATTTCTCGCTGAGATATCCACGAAAAAATAGAGACCAAAAACCGAAACCGAAAACTCAAGTTAGGTTTTTGACAGGTGACTTGCTGAACCAGCCGACTTGTACGGCCGATCTTCGAATTTCCATATTTCACCTTTGAACTAATTGATGAAAGCTCAAACTCGTATAAAGGGTAAAATTTGCCAAATGTATCCGCCTAAAGTTTTGTTGTCGCCTACCCAGCTGAAAATTCCTGTACAGGAACCTTCAGGGGAACTTGTGCAGGTTCCTGTATAAGTTCCTGTACAGGATCCTCTAGAGGAACCTTTAAGGAACGTGCGTTGGAGCGTTCACAGGCTCCTGTACGGGAGCGTATAAGGGATCCTGTGCGGGAACCTGTGCTAGGAAGGAACCCTTACATGTTCCTGTACAGGCTTGCTGCAGCGGAACATACGCCGCTCAAAAATCCCTACGAAGGATCCCGTACAGGTTCCTTCGTCGACTAAACGAGAGAAGAAGGTAACTATGAAGGATCCTGCAAGGGATCCTGTACTGGTTCATGTACAGGTTCCTGCGTTGTTTGAACAACATACATTTGACTGTACTAGAACCTGCACAGGATCCTTCAAAGGTTCCTGAGTTAGTTGTAAAATATTTATATGTGATTTCTCAAGTGATGCAAACTTTACAAACAAACAAAATCAGCGTTTCGCACGAGGCGCACACACTGGTTTTTATTACATCCTTCTCGCGAAAAAGTTCGATGGAAAATACCAACGAACTAGAAAAGAAAAATAACTGTAAAAAATATTAGTTCTAATCGCAACGGGGTAGTGGGGCGCGAATGGGGTCCGGGGTGAAACCCCAGCGGGGTCGAGGGCGGAGCCCCGCGGGAGATTGGGAGGCGGAGCTCCCCAAAGGAAAAAAAAAATCAAACATCAAGGATTTTTCATTCCAACAATTTTTTTGTAGTTTAGGTTGTACAGAGGCACTGAAATTAAAACATCGACTCTATCAATGTTTTAATCTGAACCATATTGTTAAATATTCTCTAAGAAAAAGTGAACTGTTATCTCTATTACTGTTCTTACTTGACAATATTTTTAACGTTATCCATTGGTGTTTAATGAAAAAATCTAGCCTGATGAGGTTAGCGAACCAAGTTAATGGAAGGTCGCACAATTAATCTGATGTCTTGAATTATTTCACTCCAACTGACTCTGCAGCTGATTCTCCAATGCAGCATCTTTCTAAATCCGTATCTCCTTCCACTTGGAGTGCGCCCTCTTCTTCTGAAGTAGCGTCATTTTCCTCACGCTTCT